>PVKU01010989.1:0-47323 GCA_004027475.1 Anoura caudifer | reverse complement strand
GGCCAATGTCAAATTTCCAAGGTGAAGCCGTGGCACACAGAACTGGGAAAAGACACACAGTCAGCTCCCGGGGGCTCAGCTCAGAAGATCAGATGTGTCCTGGACACGGTGCATCAGATGGCTCATTCCTCTGGGTGCCTAACTCAGGCCAGGCCTGCCAGCTTGTTGGGCTCAGTTCCTTTCATATTTTGGAACTGTTGTGGAAGAGTCATGTCTTAAGCTGGATTTGCCAAGAGGAAGGAACTGGAAATGGTTCTGGTGATCTCCTTGCTATGTGACCTGTTTCGAAAGAGCCTGGCTAAGAAAGCAATTGCCTCAGAGAAGAGCAAAGCTGAGAGGTACAGAGAAACCAGGTTCCGGTATCAATGACAGAGCCCCCAGACCCTGTCCAGCCTGACCTCTGGGCTTTGCACTGGCGTTAGCCAACAACCCCTCCCCTCCCCCGTCCCTCTGCAGGCCTTTGTCAACTATCCATCTACCTTCCTCTGCCGGTCTCGCTCGCTCTCATCTCTATGTCTGTTGTTCTCTCTTTCTTTGCTTATTTCTTCACTTATTTATTTATTTTTCCTTTATTAAACCTGTTTGAGTTGGGTTCTGTTCCATTGATACCTTATTTTGCCATGTATGGTACATCCTTCTTTGCCCAAATTTTTGAGGGAAAAATAAAGATGCACATTATACATGGGAAGTACTAATTCCATACCTATATCGATGTTTTTAATGCTTTTATTTATGCTTATGCATTAAAATTGTTGCTCTAGTAAGCAATAATGATCTCCATATGCAAAATAATACCCTGGAATATGATAATCAGTTTTGTTTCTAGATAAAAATAAATAAACAATTGAATTAAAGATTAAAATCCGAAAGATTATTTTTCCTGAAAGTTTGGGCCAAAAACGTGGGTGCGCATTACACACAGGGGCATGTTATTCATGGCGAGATAAGGCCGATGGGGCCGTGCTCTTCTTTTGGTTCCCAAAGAGCTGCTCATGAGGCTCACGTTCCCCCGAGCAACTTGGGAACAGGGGTTCCAGCTCACTCTCCCCTACACTTTACGGAGAACTAGGTCTTTATCTGGAAACCTGAACTGGCTGTTCAGACGCATCATTTTCAAAATGAAATTCCTATTTCCTGCTGAAAATACACTCCTCCTATGCCAAATTTTCATTAATGCATGCCCAAATTATGTCTCTGAACTTGTCATCACAGAGCTCTCGTTCTAGAGAGAGAAGCAGATGATAAAAACATCAATAAATGAGCGAATAATATAATGTCAGTGTGGACTTGAAATGAGTGCTTTGGGGAAAAAACGTGTAAGGGGTAGAGAATAAGAGGGGGTGCTGTTTTAAATGGGGTAGTTGGGGGGCCTCCCTGAGATATTTTTGAGCAGATGGGCCTACATGAAATGAGAGATGGACACCTGAGGCCCACAGGTACATGGCTGACATGTTGCAGAATGCCAAGGAAGCCAGAGTGGCGGGAGCATGGGGGCAAGGACAGGTGTCTGGGGCCAGGTTAGGGGGAGCACTGCAGGATGATGAGGACATTCGATCTCCTGCTGCACGTGATCCTTCTAGCCTGCGTGACCAGCAGTTTAGAGAGGCCGAGAAGAGAGCCGCGGAGGCCACCAAGGGGCCTCTTATAGTTGTGCAGGTAAAAGCCATGCTAGTGCAGACCATCCTCCCTCGGCCTTGGCCGGGCATCTTCTTTGACTCGCACTTCTCCCTCCCATGCTGCATTCCTGCAGCGATGCCCAGCAGTGGGTTTTGTTTCTACAGCGCACCATACAGTCACTGGAAACAGGTTGAGGTCCCCAGGACGCGGATTCTAAGACAGATCAGCATGGAGGACGTTTATAGGGAGTCCTCTTGGGATAACAGCCTGTTGAGGAGAAAGGAAGGAGCAGGCGGGGCAGAGAGAGGAGTTCATGGCAATGCAGGGAGTCCAGAATCTGCTGACCTGCTCTGAGCTACAGTGAGAGGCAGGGGTCTTTAAACCTCCCCCCAACACACACACAATAATCAGTCAGTGGGTGTCAATGCCTCCAGGAAGCGGGCACGACCTCGGGTAAGAGGGCTTGAGCCTGGGTAAAGGGGCTGGACGGCTCTGCTGGCACCACTGCCAGCGCCCTTTACTCTTGAAGAGGGGCCGGGCACCATATTGCAACATCCGCCACACCATCCCTTTTTCCATTTTTCTCTGAAACTGCCCTGGGTTCATTTCTCATCCCTCCCGCTTAGACTGCACTCCACCGTGCTCTCTCCAGAATTATGCTCTAAAGGAAAGGCCAAATTGCTCCTTAGTGACCATAGGGCTACATTTCGGTCCTTAGCATGGCATTCAGGACATTCTAAGACCACACATCATCTCCCCACTGCAGGTCTCCCAATCTGGGCAGATGCATCTCCTTTGCTCACCCTAAAATGCATGCTGCTGCTTGAGCCTGAAGCGTTCTCCCCAGAATTTCAGCCTCCATATCTTATTCTTAGAGGCTCGCTTAAATTCTACCTTTCTCTTTCCCTAGAACCTCTGTTCCCGTGCCCACTTCATTCTGCCTGGAGTGAGTTCTTCCCTGTTCCCTGAGCGAGGGCACGGCGAGGCCCAGCATTTCACCCCCTCAGTCCCTAACAGCACTGGGCACAGTGGGTCCCCTGTAAATGCTGGGTGACTGGTCCATTTCAGCTTTCGTCAGTGGCTTAGATGAAATCCTGAGGGGGCGGTACAGCAGCAGAGGGGCTGGGAGCAAGGCTTCTGGATCCACATGACTCGGGTTCAGATTCGGCTCCACCCCGTGGTAGGTCCATAATCGTGGGCAGATTTTACAGGTTATGCCTCAGTTTGCCCGTTTGTAAAACAAGGAGAATGACACCGCCTACTTCACAGGGTCACTGTCGGGATGAAATGGACTAGTATAATTAGAGCATCTAGAACAGTGGCCTTACGAGAGGACTCGTAAGCACATGTAAGTATCAGCTCATGGAGATTACTAGGGGACCTGCCCTGTCACCAGACCTCTTGTTGAACTGTGTCCCCGGTGCCCATCAAGTCTGCCTCAGAGGAGGCTAAACTCATGTACTCAATGAGGGGGACTTCCTACACCTCTTTCACAGGGAAAACTGTTAACAGAACTTTTGTTTTCCTCTTAAGAGCATTCCTTTAATGAAAGGATATTCTTGCAAAACACTGCGTTCTTTGCTTTCCTGGGGCCTTTGCAATCTGGACTAAGACTGGTTTTATGAGGACGGTTATACGCATTTCCAGTGGCACCAAGAGAAATCAAGCACAAGCATCGCACTTCTAAGTCAATAGATTCACAGACACTTTTGAACTGAAAGGGAATTTAAAGATGACCTGGTTCAGGAGACAAGAACACAAGGAGATTATGTGACGTGTCTAATGCACAAAATCTTATCCAACTTATTTTTTTTCTTTTTTCTTTTTAGACAGAGGGGAAGGGAAGGAGAAATAAAGGGAGAGAAACATCAATGTGTGGTTACCTCTTGCACGCCCCCTACCGGGGACCTGGCCTGCAACCCACATATGTGCCCCGACTGGGAATCGAACCAGCAACCCTGTGGCCAGTGCTCAATCCACTGAGCCACACTAGCCAGGGCCTTATCCAACTTATTAAAGGACAAAGTTCCTCAATAATATAATCCAGTTTTTCCCCAAAGGTGCCATTTTCTTCAGTATGCATAATTCAGACAAAAGCAGATCTAACTTGCTAAACCTGCACAACAAAGACATCTTGTATATTTCTCAGTCTTACTGTTTTAGTCAAAATTTCTCCAAGGTTTGGCATAATACCTACTGGGTTCATAATTACCTTCTCTTGTGAGAACAAATAGTGGCCATAATTATTCATTCAGTTATGTTTTTATTCATTTACCCGAAAGACAGTTGTGGAGTGTCTTTTATGTACTGAGCACTGAACTGAAAGTTGGACATGAATTTTAAATCATGTTAACATGAATGAGCCCTAGTGTTCTGCGATCGGCCCCATCTCTGGGACCTGTGTGTCTGCTGCATAGTCCAGATTCAAGCAATTTCAGAACATGGGCTCAGGCGAGGGATTGATCTTCATCAGGCCAAGGTGAAATGTGGTCAGTCACAGAGCCGGTGCCTGGACTCAGAGCAAAGCTGCTGTATATACAATCCATGATCACTACGTGAGAATGGTTTTTCTAAAAACAAACGGACACTACGTACTGGTCTCCTCCTCCCTCTTTCTTTCTCCCACTGATTGAGCTCTACAAAAGGCAGGACCAAAAAAAGAGGGGATTACAAACTTTGTAGCACAGCATCATGTTATCAGAACACAATATTAATGCAATGTTACAGTGTTTCTACGAGCTGTTGATGAGTATTAGGTGTAAGAAAGTTTCCACAGTCAAATCAACTTGGAAGGCTCTTCAGTGTGCTTGCTTTTCTGAACGTTTAACGTGCTAACCTGCATTATGGATCTCCGAAGTATTTGACCTAAGTCCAACTAAGTTGCATGTAAACACTGTGTTTACAGTGCACTGCCCATGAATATTTCCAAGCCAAGGCCAATTCAGTAAATTTCCATAATCTGCCATCTGTCAGGCATTGCTTTTTTCTAATTAAAGAAATCCTTTTGCAGTCTAAGCCTACCTATCTTTAATATCATATTGTATTTCAGATATTTTAATACTTTTTATTGAGAAAAATGACTCAAAATCATCTGTATGAGAACCTTGCCTTCATTGAACCTCATGATTAAGGCACCCCTCGGCGTGCATGCTCCAAGCCATGTGTCTCAAGCTGAGGGCAGATGTCTCTCATCCACCACATACCATTTCCTGCAGGTCTGGAAGAGGCCTGGAATCTTCCTTAGTGCTGTGCTGTAGGCAGCAGTATCTAATCTGTAAACTTGGCCTGGCAGGTTGGCATGAACTTGCCCTCATTGTTAACAGCCACCCTGTACTGTGTGCCCACTATGGGCCAAGAATTCACCGAGGCCTTTTCCTTAGAAGCTCCCATTTCATCTCCATTGTAACTGCTCTCTCCCTGGTCTAAGTGGCCTGCATCTCCCACCCAGACTGTTGCAGTCACCTCCTAACCAATCAGATCCCTGCACCAAGAGAGGCATCTGAAACACATCTGTGCTCTACAGGGCCCCCACCATTCAGGCCCCGTGGACCTCCCTGAGTTCTGCCTCTCTTGCCCCCTGAGCTCCAGCCATTGATCCACAGCTGGATTTGCAGGTTTGGAAGCTCAGCCTGCTTAGTCCACTGCGAGGGGATGAAGCCCTAGAGAATCAAGTCATGCAAACAACTCACAAGATTAATGTGCAGTGCACCCTGCCAATTAGCTAATTTGCAATGACAAGTGGAGCAACCGACCCAACCAGATGTTTTCGTTGGCTTGTCTGTGACCCCTTTCTGGAGTCTGCGAAGAGTGGTCATTGAAAGCTGCACGGGTGGGAATCCTGCCTGGTGCTCTGCTTACTGATCTTGGGCAAGGGGATCAGTGTGCTTCCTGGTGTCTACCTTCCCATCATTCACAGAGTGAAACCAAACCTACCTCCCTGGGTTGTGAGGAACATTAAATGAGAGACTACACCTGTTACAAACTGCTCAGAATGGAAGCTGGTATATAACAAAGGCACAACAAATATTAGCTGTTCTTCCTAGAACAGAAATCTACTTAAAGAGCCAAGTTAATATCAGAGCAAAGTTGTGTTCACCCCCTACACTACTATTTGTGTATTCGTTGATTGAGCAGTTAGTGATACCCAAATAATTTCAGACATTACCAGAATCACTCAGTAGTCCCTCGTCCCACAATATAAATGAACTCTTGCATGAATACTGAAATGCCAGTTCACAAATCAATCCATATTTTTGCTCTCACCCTATTCTAACTCCTGCTCCATCCCCTCCCCCTGCTTGCTTTCAGTTTAAAATGCTTCAGAATCAATGAGGGCAAAGCCCATTGCTGGCAGGCCCTGCCTGCCCCTCCCATCTCCTCTCCCTGCTGCTCTTCCTTGTGCTGTGTTTGCACACTCACTGTTTCTTTTCCTTACACACACCACGCTCCTTTCCCTCCTGAGATTTCCCTCGTGCTGGTTCACCTGCCTGGAGTTTTTCACTCCCAACTCTTGGCCTGGCTCGTGTCTACTTGGGCTCAGAGAAGCTGCTCAGGCCCCCAGCTTAGGTTAGATCCTTGGAAACCATAATTGTAACTAAGTGATCGTTGTTGGCCGTTTTCTTTCCCGGTAAAATCAGTGAGGACAAGGAACCTTCCTTTTGGTTCACCGCTGAGTCCCCAGTCCCCTGCACATGGGCATGCATTCCATCAGTGGTTGTAGAATGAATGGAGTTAACCATCTCAGTAACCTATGTTGGCTGCGACAGAAAGTCACACAGTTCAAACTCAGGACTCGTTGACTCCTACCCACGCCCTTTACTCCCCCTCACGGCTGCCACTTGGTTTCTGCAAGCTGCACGCCTGTCTACACGTATCATGGTTCCCTTGGCTTACACTGCACCCCACACCCTCACCACCACAGCCTGGTCTACCCCAAGCCCTGGATTTCTTCTTTCATTCCTGAGCCTGTCCAAACCTTCCCTATTCTATCTGTGTCATTTTTACTGGTCTAGTTATGCTACATTTCATCTTAGCAAGATTTTTTTTTCTCTCCCACAACCCTTGCAATTCCATTCCTATATGTGCGTTTACCCAGCAGAATGTGTACATGTCTTCACCAAAAGGCACGTCCTGGAATTTTCATAGCAGCCCCACTCATAGTAACCCCGAACGAGAAACTATGCAAATGCCCTGCGGGGTAGACTAGATCAGCTGTTGTGTATTCACACAATGGCCTACGGTAGGGCAGCGAGAATCAGAGGTCTACAACCTAACACCACAATGCGGATGAACCTCACTTACCACGTTGAGGGAAGGAAAGCAAGTACATGCTGTATGATTCCACTTATAAAAAGTTTCTAAAGTGGCAGAACTGCTTTATGTTATTAAAAGTTGGACAGTGGCTCCCCTTGGAAGAGCATCGACTGGAGAGGGTGATGTGGGGCCATCAGGGTATTGACAAGGTTCTGTCTCTTGATCTGGGTGCCAGTTAAGTACTGGCGTTTTGCTTGTGAAAATTCACCAGTGTGTACTGTTGACTTGTATACGGTTCTTCATGTATACTATCCTTCAATAATAGGTTCTACAAAACCTCTTCACACCTGTTTGTTCCAGACGGCTTCAATCAACAGACACCAGTTTGAAATCTAATGCCCCTGTCCGATGCGCTGGTCACCCATGTGCCCAGATGGGAACTTCCTATGCATGTAGAAAGTCTGTTTTGAATTGTTTAAAGTCTGAATAAGAACAAACAGCCCCTAATGGTGGCAACCAAAAATGTCTCCAGACATTGCCGAAGGCCCCCTAGAAACACGCTGAGCCCAGGTGAGCACCATGGGCCTGAGGGCTTAGATGATACCCTCACCAGCATCATTAACCTGCTTCTCCTCTCATCTCCCCTCTGCCCCTCACCTGTGTGGGTCCGGCCACTCTAGTCCTGGCTGTTCTTGGAATGTACCAGCCACGCTCGCACCTCATGAATTCTGCACCTGGTATTTCCTCTTCCTGGAATGCTCTTCCTCCAGGAACGGGCCTGGCTCACTCCCTACCTCCTTCAAGGATTTGCCCAAAGCTCGCCTTCTCAGTTGAGGCTTTCCCTGCCTTCATATAAAATTTTACTCCTCCAAATTCACCATCTCTCTACCTGGCTTTGGTTTTCCCCAGAGCACTTACTACGCTCTCATTAGTATACAGCTTATTTATTTTGTTTACTGTCTGTCTCCCCTTCGACAAGGTAAGATCCAAGGGGGCAAGGATTTTGTTTTCTTCGCTGCTCTACCCCCTTGACCTCGGGCAGTGCCAGGCACATGGTAGGTGCTCAACTAAAACTTGTGGAATAGATGAATGGAATCTGTAGCCCAGTTCAGAGACTGACATGCCTATGGGAGGCAGTCAGTGAATGAGGTTCCGTTCCCTCCCCGTTCTATGGCCAAGTCACTGTCACAATCAGATTGCTCCAGGGTTTAACCTCTGTGCTCCTGTCCCACTGCTATCCATGTAAACTCCACCCCCCGAGAATAGGGTCTACCCCTTCACCCTGGAGAGGGGGTTTGACTAGTGCTCTTGATCCTGAGTCCCTCATTCCTTCCCACCACTTACTTCTGCTCAGGCTTAGCCCAAATCTGACAGCACATCCATGTGCTCGTACCATCCCTGACCTTCCTAGTGCAGATCGCCCATCTGGAGTGCCACCGTCCTGTCCCTAGACTCTCCAGGTGCTGTGCCCCCGACTGGGTCCACACACTGCCCTGTCCCTCCCCTCCTGCCAGAAGCACCCCACCCGCTGCCTGCCCCCGGGGCAGACGCAGGCCTGCTCTCCAGTTCTAACATGACCTGCCCGCTTCCCCAACACCACAGCTTCTTTCTGTAGAAATCTGGAAAAGGCGAGGGAGACGACATCTCCCTCTTCTCTGTTCATTTACCAGGAAGCCTGACATCGCGGCAGGCCTGTGTTTCCGTGGAAGGCTCGCCCGGGTTTTCCTGCTCCCGCTTGACTGTAATGTAAGCCAGCACCGGGAGCCATAGAAACCCGATACGGTTCAGCAAGCAAACAGCTGTAAATGCCAAGAGTCAACATGCCGGCGGAGCCTCATGTGAAGGACTGGCAGAGGGGCTGGCCATCTCTGTCACTGCCTCGACATGACATCGGACCACTTCACTGGCAGGCCTCCCAACAGTGCCAGCCGGGACTCACGTTGACGCGGTAGTTAGCTGCCTGTGATAAGAAGAGATCAGGTAACCAAACACGTAATATTTTTACCTCAAGTTTGTTGGCATGCCTGTTCATGGGAGGGGTTTGAGCAAAATCCAGATACATACAAAGCACAAACCTGCGAAAATTGGTAAAGCCACATGCTGAAAATGAAAATTTTGAACTTGAAATTGATCTATAGGCAAAATCCCAGAGTGCTCACATAAGCAAAACAAATGATTGAACCACAGTGCACTTGTCTGAGATAAAATGGAAGATCATTTATCAAGCTGTCTGCAGAATCCTTGGTGTGAACTGACACTGATGACATACACAAATATTGGAAGTTACAACAGTTTCACGACTGGCTCGAGGAATTCAAGGACACCCGTTACAAAGACTATTATGATTCGGTTTCTGAACATCTGGGCGTGGTATCCAGGCAACTCAATCTCCACCCTCCTCGCACTTTTCTGTCCTGACTTCTAACAGTTTTTTCACAAGCCACCAAAGGGAGGGTCTCTGTGGAGAAGCCCTCCCTGCCCTTGACCTCCTTAGGTCCTGAATGCTCGGCGGAATGGCAGCCATCGATCACCTTCACCATGGCCCGCAGGCTGTAGAGGCACGAGTCTGGCTTCCTGGCTGGTTCTGTGTTTTCTACGATGGTCTGAAACAGTAACTTGTTCCTGGACCAGCCTGGCAGAGGAGGAAATGTGCAGTGAGTGAGGGCAGACGGTGCTTGACCTGAGCACTCACCCGACTCATTCCCTGGTCACGCACATCGTAGATATTTCTCCGCACAGTCAGATGTTGGAATCTTGGGGCTGAAGCTGTCAACAACCAGAAAGAGTTTCAGAGTCTTCTTTAGGAAGCCTCATTTTATTAATGGTGCTGTACTTTATATTTTGAACATGAACAAATAAACATAGCTGTTGTGTTTTGATTTTTTTAAAGCCACATTTTTTTACAAAAATTTCATTTTTGGAATTTCCCAAGTTTCTGGTAAAGTACCCAAATATCTAGATCTGGGCAAACCTCCAAGCGGTCTCAGAAATGACTCCTGGTGCTTCAGTGAATGGTGGCACAGGGCAAAAACATGTGGGTGCTGGGCTGAGTCACTAATTAGTGACATTTCTTAAATACGAGTACATAAGGCGTCATCCTAACATGTTATATAAACAAAAATCTGAGAAAGGGAGCCTAACTATAACAAGGGGACGAGCAGAGGAAGTTTTCTTTAGATAAAAGAATCAGGTCAATGGAGAAACACTTTTACTTGTAAACTTCCTTGCCCTGAAATTGTTCCATGACAGTGAATAAGTGAAAATGTGAGCTATTGATGGGGAGCCACCACAGAATCCAAAACCGTTGTTTTTAATACAGAGACTTGATGTGCAGCATCTTGGTTAAAAGTCACAAGTGAGTCAGCAGAAGTCATAGTGGAGGCTGAACTGCTTTTCTCTGTGATATTTTGAGAACTCTTTGCAGCAAATGGCTCTGATTGCAGCCTTTAGTAATTGGATTAAAGGGGCAAGAGGCTGCCAGCATCTGTCTCATTAAACTTTGTGCATGTGCAGAAAGTGCGGCGTCTATGCAAACTAAAAAATGGTGAATTTAAAGCAAGGTTAATCGGTTGTAAGTTTAACATATCTAGTGGGAAATTATTATTAACAGACAACCTTGATGTAGAAAGCACAGGTTCCTATAGCTGCAGTTAGACCTAATTGAGGTCTGCTCCTCTCTGAAATTTTCTCAGAAAGGAATAGACACCATTTGCTTACTTCAAACACTTGGGTATAAAATCACTGGCTTAACTTATTTTAGAAAAATCTCTCCTTTGGAGGAAGTCCAGTGTGTGAGTTCCCTTCTCTGTCGAAGTGCTGGTCCATGGTAGGAGAAACATCACCAAGTCTACAGTGGAAAGACTGAGTTTTCCCTGCTCAGTCTTCGTTTCCTCCTCACTGTTGGGAACAGTGCCCTAACTTCTTTTGGGGGAATAATTGTGATTCAGGTAGTGGTAACATCATCCCTGTCCCCAGAGCTGGGCACATGGCCCAAACAGGGCTTTTGTGGCCATAGAAATTGGGTCAAAGGTTGGCCCTCCCACGCCAGACCGAGGACACCCAGCTGGGCATCACCAGGCTGGTGGCAGCCATCTTGTTCCCCAGGGGACAAGTCCCTGAGAAGGAAGCTAACGTGGCGCGCACCTGGAGAGATGGCAAGGCACACGCTTCGAAGCCATCTCGTGAGCCTCTAGATCCAACTATAAACGAATATTGTTGATTGACACCCTTACTCTGTCCACGTCCCTGCTTCCTACCAGGGGTGTCCAACCTTTCAGCGTCTCTGGGCCACACTGGAAGAAGAAGAGTTGTCTCGGGCCACACATTAAATACACAAACACTAACGAAAACCAAAAGATTTAATGGTGTTTTAAGTAAATTTACAACTTTGCATTAGGCTACATTCGTAGGCATCCCGGGCCGTCCGTGGCCTAGGCCATGGGTGGGAGACCCCTGAACCCCGGGTCATTCCCTACTCAGCTGCCACGACTGCTGCCTGACCACAGCTTGCCAAACTTCCCTGATGGAAATCACCGTCCCCAGGCTCTTCCGGTCCCCTGGCCTGCTGGGTCTTCTTTCCAGGGAAACTTGCACACCAGTCTCATCTTGTCCTCTTCCCACTCTGGACACCTTCCCAAAGGCCGACCCTGTCAGTGTCCAGTTCCAATGTGGCCTGTTTGTTCAACCAGCAACTAAACTTCATTCCCTCAACACCAGGCACATTTTGGTTCTGTAACCACTTTTTTTTTCTCTTAAGGATATCTGAATTAGGTTTCTGTCACTTGTAACTGAAATAACCCTTGGTAACAGAAGTCAATATTTTTAGAGAAGATTGATTTTTTTTTAAAAGAGCCAAGGGTCACGTAGAGCCAGGCTTTTTGAATAAGATAGGTGTTCAAACATGAGAGTACCATTTTGCACATATAATATTTTGCATTATGCTGTAATGAATTATAATGAATATAAACTAAAATGCAATGAAACTCATTTCATACATGCCTCTACCAAATCCAAAGAGGAGTGTCCATGGTGCCTCCCGAAACTGGAAAGGCACTTAACCAAACACGCGTTATCACATAGTTGTTAACCAGGCAGGTGGCTGTAGAGCGCAGGGCTCTCCCAGGTGCAGCGGACTGACCACCTGCATCGGTAACGTCTTTGGAGGGGGGTCTAAAAGTCAGACTCCACAGACCCTCTCCAGGCACATTTAATCAGAATCTCCGGGAATTAGACCTAGAAATGTTCATTTTGTCCAAATACCAGGTTATTTTCTAGGTACACAAGAGTATGTGTACCATTACTTTAAGTCCTGTTTCATATCTATTTTTCTAGTTCACTTTGTGTTACTGCCTGAATCTAAAGAATAACTAAGAACATCTCTTCATTTATAGGATGAAAATGGAATGTGTGTGTCTGCAATAAAAAACAAAACCAAAAACAGCAGTAACACTTAGGTAATTTAGAAGTGCTCAGAGGCAGGTTGTAGTCAGTGTACGCTATGATAGCTGTGATAACAAATAACCAAAATATTCATGGCTCACGATTTCAATGCTTTACTTCTTATGCATTTACATTCTCATTACGTGGCGCTCCAGAACTCTGGCTTCTGGGTACATTCTCTCTCGGGTACATAGCTGGTCTCGTAGCAGGGGGCAGGAAAGATGAGTATACTACAGACTGGCTCCTAATGTGTCCACTCAGAAGCGACACAGGCTACTTGTAGCCACGTGACATTGGCCAAAGAAGGTCAGATGACCACCTCTGTGTTCAGTGGAGTAGGGAAGGATAATCCTATAGAAAAAGGGTAGTATAGGGAGAGGCAGCAAATATTTTGAACAGAAATGTACTGTACCACCTAGGACACCTGTTAAAGTAGGTCACGGGTTCTTAAAAAGATGAGGACTTCACGGTCACATAAGACTGAAGAGTCCTGTATACGATCGTGATTTCTGGAGCCACACAGTGTGAACTAGTGTATTGAAGGCCCCTGCAATGGGAAAAAAGTCGAGATTGTGTAAACCCATGTTTTTAAGTTGTTTGTTAATGCTCTATCATTTTCCTTATATATTAAGTTTTGTTTCCATGGAATCTTTTCCAAACACCATCTCAACCCACCTCAACAACCTGAGGTGCACTGAACAAAGGCGTCATTGGTATTGTGGACAAAGTGATGTTTTCTTCTTCCCCTATTACAAAGCACGCATGTGGGATGCTCCTAGTAAAATATTGCGTAATAGATTCTGTGTAGCTTCAAGCTATTCATATGGAAAAGAAAATTCTGGCTTTGCACTGAGTCATCAAAAACTAAGGGAATTCTATGCAAATGTCTTTAATATTATTCTGACTGGTTCCAGGCTGCTGAAATTTAATAGTGTTACTGGAGAGCACATAAGAACTGAATCTAATAAGCTGGTTGTCCCAGGTATGGGAGTGTTCCAGCAAAGATTTTACTTTTAAATCTTTCTCATTACCATGTTTGGTATTAGGCCATTCCTGTAAATTGAAGTAATGCACCCCCACACCCCATTTATGGGAACCTGTCATTTTCAAAGTTCGTAAGCAGTTCTGTAGTTACCAATAAGCACACAAGTGCCCAGCTCTCTGAGAGTCACGGCTGGAGAAGCTCACGCTCTCTGCCTCCACCCAGTGCAGGCCTGCACCTCCACAGGGGTGGAGCCGATGATTTGCACGCTGATGTCACTGGGTCAGCAGAAATTCCTGCTTCTCAAGGTCATTCATTGTGTGGCTGGAGCATGCCACAGACAGAAGGGGCCGTGGACACCTCCCAGTTTTTCCAGTTTTAAGTCACTGCTGGTGAACATGTTTTCGAGAATCCATCCTCTGTCTCTGACACCTTCCTTGCCTTGACCATTGCCTCTCAGTCTTTCCCTGGCTCCTCCTTCTGCATCTACTCCTCAGACAATGGGGCTCTCCTGATTTCTGCCCTTGGTCTTCTTAACTCGCTCTCTGCATCTGCCAGGGGAATCCGTCTGCCTCTGGCCTTCTGCCCCACCTGGATCTGTCCCCGCCCCACACTGTACCTGAGCCTTGGGACCATCTTCTCATTGCCACCAGAGCATCTGTAGCTGGTATTGCAATTTGCCTCAAAATCAATATTTCCCCAGACTCTTTGTTTTGCTCCCCAAACTTGTATTTTCACTCATTGTTTCACCACCTGTTTTATCTCCTAAGTTAAAAAATGGGGCATCCTCTCTGGCCCTTCCATTTCTCTCCCCTCTAAGCTCCAACTCATGCTCATGGCTGTGCGGTCTCAGAAGCAGGAGACCTGGGACCTTCTTCCCCATCTCACGCACTGGCTTCACTCTGATGCCGATGCCCATTGCCTGGATGTGGACAGTGCGGTGTTGTGGCGATTTGTGTGGATTCTGGTTCCCAGGTGGCTCGGGATGGAATTCGGACTCTACCACTTCTGGTATAGTGACCGAGGCTAGTTATTTAACCTATCTGTGCCTCAGTTTCCTCACCAATTAAAAAAGGATCATTATAATACCTACCAAATGGGGTTGTGAAGATTACTTTGGTAAATATATACCAAATGCCTGGCAGATAATAAGTGCACAGTAACTATTAATTACTAGTATTATAACAACTCTTCACTGGTTCTGGTCTCTTTCCATTCTCATTAGAATCATCTTTCTAAAAAACAAATATTGTCATGTCCCTCCTCAGCTTCTATGGGCTTTCTACCACTTAAATAATAAAATTCAACGTTCATAGCAGGACCTTTAAGACCCTTCAAAAACCTGTTCCCAAGCTACTGTTCTGGCTTCATTTCTGCCTGCTGAGGCTCTAAACACTGAGTCTACACCCCGGGCCATGCAAAACTTCCCACCGTTCCTCAACACTTCATAAGCAGTCCTGGTTCTGCACCATCGCACACCCTACTTCTGTGTGAGTCAGCTTCCTTAGTTGCTGCTCTAACAGCCATCCCCAGGTCTCAGTGGTTTTCAACAACACAGGTTTATTTCTTGCTTCCATTACTCATTGTCTGCCTCTCTGCTCCAAGAGTCTTACTCTGAGAAGCCCCTTTTTGAAAACTTTTTTGTTTTTCATGTGGCAGAGGAAAAGCAGTAATGTTGGAACTGGGGCAGGGAAATATCAACCTCTCACAAGGAGATAAGCAAATAATTGGAGGCAATGGTATCATCTCCCATTTCCCTATGTTTGAAATGCCATCGTATGTCGCCCTTTGTCCCCATTCCTCAAAACCTTCAAAGCTGTATATTTCATCTTCTCCGTTGTGAAGTTTTTCTATTGGCGCTAGGCAGAGTTAGCTCACTTCTTTGCATTCTCTAAGGACTCTGGCCCCACTTCTAAGAAGAGTATCTGTTTATACCTCCCTCTGCCTCATGGGCAAGGACTACAATTTTTTGACTGTATATCCCCAGTTCCAAGCATCCTAGTATTTGAAGTTGTCAGCGGAGTGAACAAGTGGGGAGGCCTGTTGCTTTGCCCCTTATCAGTCAAGGTTGGGAAACCTTTCCTGCCCCAACACAGTGCTAACTGGCCCAGCAACGCCTTCATGCAGGCAAACCGGAGACTCCCAGGCCAGTGAGAAAGCCAGTTTGGTTCTTTTCTCCACTCCCACCAAATACAGAGGCCACCTTCTTACTTTGTTCAGTCCATCACTGTGTACCAAGAACAAACACCTCAAAAAGATACTGCTTATGCCTATAGCCTTGGGCATTTATGTACATGTCACAGTCACATGAAAACCGATTAGGCCCCTGTAGCATATGTCAAAATGCTGCCTCAAATCAGGTTATCTGTTGAAAAGACAATACGAACAAAATCATCTTAATGAACCATCAGTAAGTTTCATGGCTGGTAGACTTTTAAGAAGATACGAAATCAAATTGCTGAGGCATTCAGCTTAACCTCTTAAGTGTAGCAAATCCATCCCCGTCATCGCTCCACCCGCACTGTCTCAGTTCACGGTCTCCTCACTCCTTCCCTGCACCCGGCTGCACGGTCCGAGGTGGTTTCTCTCACCCAGGATGACCTCCCGCCACTCTCCGCTACTCTCCCATCAACAACTTTGCATCAGGCATCGCCTTCCCTGTTGAACTCTCTCCAATGCCCTCTGTTCACCGACCTTGAACGGAGTTAAATCCTGCCCCACGTCTAAGTGTTTACCGTTGTTCTATCACATTGCACTGTAGGGATTTGTTTTTGCGTCTGTTTCCTCTTAATGGACCGAGAGCCCTTTGAGAGCAGGTACTGGGGTGCCCAGTTCCCCTCTGTACTCGCAGCAGAACGCCTTTGCACACACTTGAGATGCTGGGTTCATGTTTGTTACATTGAGTCACTGCTGCACTGAGGGAAGACATGTGAGTCATGCATTCTGTGGTGACACGAAACAATTGAACATGCTTCGGGATCTGGTGTTTTGACATAAGCTAATATTTCCATGATTTATGGAGAATGCAGTGTTTCTAGTATTAACCAATAAGTTTGGAGTTGATTAATGTGAACTTTAACTTTCATACATAAGCACCATGCAAAGCCCTTTGTAAATGAACCAATTCTCTTGAGAACTTCCTAGAATACTAATAGAAATAAAGTCTTTAAAAGAAATAGTTTTCATAGGATATCATATAGCTAAAGAAAATTTAGAAGATGCTACAAGTCTGTTTATTATCATTGCCACAAAAAAAGACAAAAATGAAAGGTACGCTGAGATATAAAAACAAAACAAAAAGAATTTATGTGTGCCCTAAAAAAAACAAACAGTACAACGTGCTAATTTGACCAGATCTTCTGAAAGAAAAGCAGTGAAGTGCAAGTGACATCCATTTAATCAGTTTAAAAAGGAAATTTTCAGTTTGGGGATCATGTGACCCAAGTTATGTAAGAGATTATGAGTGTCGGAGAGAGAGAAAGAGGACCAAAGAGGTTGTAATTAAAGCGAATCTTCCCAGAACCCTGGATTGCACCAGGAACGTGGCCAGAATAAGCAAGGCTACTGACTTTTGCCAGGGTCATGTTTGGAGGTTAGTTTATCATAGCCCTTGCTTGAAAAACATAACTTGAGCATCGAAGGGCTCCCAGTGTTCAGTGATCTCCATGTGCTTCCCATTAGGGTCAGAAGAAATGCTGCGGTGGCTTTTGCAAATGGAACGGAGGGGGAATTTTCAGATCTCTTTCCAACTTGGCAAAAAGGCTGTGTGCCAGTCTGGACATCCGCAACTCCCAGCTCTTTCTAAAGCACAGCGGCCCACAGTCATACGGAGTCACCTCTGAGCCCCTGAGAACGACCACTTAGTCACTTATTTCCTGTGTGGCAGAGCATCTAGCTCAGCTCAGAATGACTCCCACCTTCTTCTAAATAACAGCATAACTTTAAAAGTATATGTTAACAGCAAAAGATTATTAGTGGTAGCTGAGCTCTTCTGGATTGGAAACCACCAGAAACGGCCTGTCAGATCTTCACGCACTCACTCTCTACCAAGAGAGCATGGCCGATTGCCTAGGCCAGTGAATCCCCTGCCCCACCTGCCATCGGCAACCAGCAGAGTATGAAGCCTAGGCCAAGCATAGCATCCCTGGTGATTATTTATCTGATATCCACTTCCACCTTTTTCCTCACTAAACATTTGTCCAACTAAATGCTCATTTTTGCAGCCAATAAAACAGAAGTAGATGTTTGCCTGGGAATTCTGGTAAAGCCTTTAATTTCTTATTAAACAGAAACAGACACCACTCTTTTCCTGCTTTCAAAGGAGATGTGAACTAGGGCAGCCACCATGGTAGAACACAAAGGTCTGAGGGTAGCAGATCAGAAAGACAGACTGACTGGGGTCCTGATGGGGTGAAAACAATGCTGGCAACCACCTGACTCTGGGTTTAAGTTATGTGTGAAAAATACTCTTCTATTCATAGAAGTCACTCTTGTTTGGGGTTTCTGTTACTTGCAGCCAAATACATTCCTAACTGATACACTGGGTCTATTGACAGAGAAGCTCATTCAGGGATACCTAGAGAAAAGCCAGTCTCAGGCTACTAGTATAGAGGAATTCTAGTTTAGAAGACGTAGAAGTAGTTGGGTTTTCCTTCCTTTTTCCAAATGTCCCCCATATCCACCCCACCCCTACTTTCTCATGCAATGCTGGGCCAGTCTTAGAAGATGGAATTAAAGTCCATTTTATAACATCAGTCCTGATACTTGACACACCAACCTTTATGACTTTATTCCTTTGAATCATGAAGTTTCTTCCGACACTGAGAATCATTAGCCTCTCTCCTGCCCATATTCGATTTTTAGCAAAACTGGTAATGTAAGAGACCTGATCAGCTGAAAATAAAGGAAGTCTCACACTTATTCATAATCTTTAACTTAAAGAAGATGCAACTCGATCACATCAGATTTTACATAATATGGTCTTCATTGTTAAATTCCTACCTTAAAATCCCAGCTGCAGGTGCAGTGTTTACCTTTTATTACTCAGGAAAAGACTCAGATACTGACTTTCCCTAATTACCTTTTGCAAATTGTAGTTTTAGATGCTATTCACTGCAGTCTTTTTCTGAGTCCTAACATGTAGGTTTCTATAAGCATAGATCACATTTCTGTGTTTCTTTGAAAAAACAAAATCTCCCCAAACTGGTAACATCTGGCTGATGGCCTGGGCATGGGTGTTCGCACCTGGAGCGCAGCCAGACCGAGGCCCAGGCAGACACACGGTTAGGCTGGAGCCGTCGCGTCAAAGCCAGTTTCTGCCTGGCTCCGGTGTTAGGCTGGGCACGCTGTTTCCTCTCGTTCTGCTCTAAAACTCTCACACAGCACTCGAAAGAATGGACGCCAGGAGGCAGTGTGCATGTCTTCCTTCAGCTCTCCCATCTGGAGACGTGCCCACCAGAGAAATGAAGCACATTCATCCCTTCCACATTCTTATTGATGGCCGTAGTCACCGCGGACTGAGACGCTGACCCTGCACCGAGAGCTGTGCTGGACTCTGCGCACATCCTCTCCTCTCGCCCTCGCCAGGCTACGGGTCCACAGGGGTCTCCCGATGTGAAGTCCTTCAGGTATCTGTCAGTGAGTATTATGAGCAGCTACTGGGCCAGACTCGGGATTGCAGTTGTAACAAAAGTGGGCCTGATGCTCCGCCCCCTGCACCCTGGCCGCGCCCTCTACATGTGCACAGATACCTCATGCAGTGGAAGCAGGAAAAAGACACCACCGTGCAGTGAGCATAGAGGAAGAGGAAACTAAGGAGCCTACGGTGGGGCTCTGGATGCAGATGGGAGGGAAAATCTTACTGAGAAGTGTTCAAGCCTAGATATTCGTGGTTCTTCATGCACTCAGCGAGGAGTTACTGATGCGGGGGGTGAAAACATTCCAGGAAGAAGAGACAAGATGTTGCTGAATATCACAGGGGCAAGAGAGTGCCAACCAGCACTTCCGAGGGCCTGCAAACAAGGCCCTGCTGCTGCTGAAGCAAGAGAACCAGGATGGAACTGGAGAGAGAATAAGAAGGGCAGGGGCCTGGTCTCGTGGTCGGGATGGTCACGTGGCCAGGACTGGGACTTCATCCTAAAGGCAACATTCAAAGTGATGGATGTTGTCATGGGTGTGTGTGTGTGTGTGTGTGTGTGTGTGTGGCAGGAGGGTGGACAGACAGACTGATTGGATTTGAGCAGAGATTCAGAGAAATTGGCACTTTTGTCCAGAGTCGCTCTAGAGCTGGGATTCGAACCCAACGTGCCTCCCTTTCTTCCTTTGCTCTTCACCCTTCGTTCTCTGACATCTTCTAGTTCCGCCAGTTTCATGCCAGTCAGGGCAGCTTACCTCTATCAAACGCACCAAAGGACCATTCAAAAGCACACACGCCTAGTGCTTCCCACGTGCCTGCGCCCACATTAGGTGTAGGGGTTCAACGGCCTTGGCCCAGAGCTGTACCCTGCCTTCTGCTCCTTCTCGGTGGCTGCAGGAGAATTTGGAATTCTGACCCCGTCCATTTACAAATATCCCAAGGCCCACTTTATTTGTAACTGATAAATACATTTTATCAAAGAGAAAGTTCAAGTGGGACTAGGGACTGAGAGGAAAGCCATGTTCCTTCTAGCAAAATCCCCACTGTCCAATTTAATTACGAGAGCAACCCGGTCACAGAGGAGCGGACTGAGGCTCAGAAGGTTAAGCTACGACTCAGGAGGCACAGGTGGAATGTGCCAGGCAGGACTGGGAGATGAGCATCTGTCCCCTGGGAAACAAACCTCCCAGAGCTGCACAGCCAAGTGGGCTCCACTCTCCCAGATGGCCCGCCCACTCATCTGTGGAACGTCTACGGGTATCGCACCCATGAGAATGAACGGGATCAGACTACGCGTACATGTCTTAGCATTTGTTGTACTTTCACGTTGAGGAGCTTTATGATACTATTCCCATTTTCACAATCCTGTTCTTTGGGATACTGCCTTCTTCAAGTGTCATGCTAACTGCTCTCCCCCATTTTTTAAAATAAATTAACTATTGATCTTCCTAGATAATGTTTAAACAAGAAATAATACTGCACATTACTATGGATATTAAAGTGTTTCTTAACTGTGAAAAAGAGAACAAAGTGCATCAATATGATTTTGCTTTTAAAAATAATCTGATTTTAACAACTGTCAGTTCTCAAATTAAATTAAAACCCAAATGTGGACAAAATCTGCTTCCTGAAAATGCAATAAAATTCCAGTCTAGTGTCATTAAACCCAGGAAATTGAAGAAGAAAGGTAAGGACAAGATTTGATAACATCATTCTGTTAGAGAACAGTTCATGAGAAATACTGGAATGGAATCATAGCGTTACTCCAATTTCATTCGCACATTAGAGAAGAGTCGGAAGGCAAAGAAGATGGCGTGTTTGCGTGGGCGTGTGCATGCGTGTGTCCTTCCTCCCCCCGCCCCCGCTTGTCCTCAGATGGGAGGGGTCCCACCACTTTAAAAAAGGGTCCCTAGAGAAAGGGAAAAAAGCCCTTACTTGAATCTCCTAGATCAGTTTGGAAACTCGGAGTGGCTAGAGTTGGAAGGGTGGGAGGTGGTACAGTTTCTACTTATCACAATTTAGAAGCTCTCTAATCTTGATTGGAACTAGGTCTTTTTACATTTTTATCTCGTTTAATTTTCAGAAGCCCAGGAGGTAGATCACACATCGATTATTCCCACCTAAGGGATGTCATTCTGACTCAGTTCATAAAGGAACTTACTAGAGGTGACTCAGTTGGTAAACACAGAATCCAGAATTAGCCTTAAGTTTTTTATTTTCCCGTCTCATACTGAATATAAATAATACAGGCTTCCATCATTTACCTTCTGGCAATAAATTATTTTCAGAAGAGAACACGTTGCCGAAAAGCATCCTTTACTGTGATGGCAGAGACGGATTGTATAGGGGAGGCTGACGTTCGAGCTGGGGCTTCCTGGGAGAATTGGTCAAACGGAGATGAGAGGAGGCACCAGAAGGTAAGAGAGGGGTGAATGAGGGGTGAACGTGGGGGTTGGAAAACCATCTGTAAATTTTCCTTGGCCCCTGGAGACCCCGGTACTGCTGTGAGCACCACGTTGCCGTCCCCTTCGACGCACCGTCTCTGCCAGTGAGCCCAGCACGGCAAACAGAGGGAAAGCAGGAGCCCTGTTACGGTGCACGTAACTGAGGACCTCCACTTAACTGACGTGCTGCAGGGCGAGCACTCTTTCAGTAGCGATGGTGTTTGACAAACAAACTGCCGTCCATGAAGTGCTTATTACACATGAACCTTCATCATCATCATCAAAAAACGTGGACGTTTACTGAGTCCTCACTATGTGCCCCTGTTCTAAGCCCTTTGCATGCATTATCTCACTTAATTTTCACAAGAATTCCATCAAGCAGACACTGTTATAACCCTCCCTCGCAGAAGAGGAAACGCAGACATAGGCAGGCCAGCTGCTTGTCCAAAAACACGGGACCCAGGCTCAGAGACGTGACTCCAGCGACTGCACATGCTTACATGCTTCGTTCAAAAGACCTTTGTTGACTTTTGGCTGCATGCTCCGAGCAAAAGCTGACCCACTCCCCGCCCTCCTGGAACTTGCCATGTAGGAAACCGAGGCAATGCCTAACTGCGATGGTGCCGGCGGAGGCTCTGAAGGCAGAGCGCTTGCCACGCCGGGCCCTGGTTTCGTGTGGTGACGGCAACACCACGCACTGCGCGCGCTCTGCACCCGGGCAGCAGAAGCAAAGCTTCAGGAGACGCAGAAGAAATACTCAGGCACTTGGCTGCGAACAATCTCGTCAGACCCTCCCGAGTTATGAATCAATTATTTCTCTCTGCCTCATGTCACCTTTTAGTAGCCATTAGCAAATCAGTTAGCGTGGAAACCTAAGAGGTAATTATGGGCACATTAAGAGTTCCAGAACATGGATTTTACTCTAGCAACAACTCCCCCTGATTTTCTGTGCAAACATGTGCTACTGCTTATAGGACAGAGCCCGGGCATTTAGCTGAACACTCAGCTGGGTGTGCATGCAGGAGGTACTCAGCAGAGAGTCCGCGCTTACACTCTGACCATCTATCTGTTTGGTGGAAAGTAGAATTTGGCTTAATGACTGCGTTTACTTCTGTTCAAAGCACTGGAAATAAAAGGTTTCTGCGGATGTTTTAAGGAGACCATATAGACTACTCACAAACTCTCGTGTGGTCAGTTTAGAGACTATGGTAGGACCAGTGACTCACTCTGAACTGGGTTCTGTTGGTTCCAAGAGCATTGTTCTGGTCTCGTCCTCAGCAAAGTTGATGTATTCGTCACCAACACTGCTACTTGGGGAAGGGGTGGTGGGATGGGATTGTGTGAAATATTCTGGGTGACAAAACTTTGTTTCAACTTTCCCAATTATTCCCAGGTCACTGTTGACACCAAGAGCATCTTAATCTGAGAGATGCCCTCAGTTGGGGTATCTGGTCAAAACCCTGCCTTGAATGAAGGAGAAAGCTGAGTTGCTGGGAGATTAAGTAATAGGACCAAAGTCATGGGCCTGCTGGTTCGTGGGACAGTTGTGCTCAGAACTCCGGCCTCCTGAGAGCCCGGTCCCTAGCTCCTCACCCCAAGCCGACTCCTGGACAGAAGCCCTTTATGTGTTCGGATGGCATTGTCTCTGCTCTCCTTCCTTGTTCACGCCTTCAGTGTGGGCCACCTAACCCACTTCAGCGGCATCACTGACCTGCTAACAATGGCTTGTCCCCACTGCCAACTGAGGCATTGGTTAGTACTTCTACTGTGCTTTCTAGGAATACAGAGTTTTGAACAGCTAACATTTTACAGAGAAAGACATAGAAAATGGATAGGAAAGGAATGCGGACAAGCCTCATAAATTAAAGGACTTTTACAAGATATCTTAACGTGATGTGTAACAGAAGACGTGCATATTCGATGGTGACAAATGTGGCAGAGGTGGGCTCTGTGCATTCCAGCAATGGGCTCGGACAGAATTCTGCGTCTTTTCTCCTTAGTCAGGGCAGGTTCGAGAGGAAGGGAAGAATTTCAAGTATGAAGGTAAGGGGAAAGCTTATGGGCGCTGTCAGAGTGGGTGGTCTGGGACAGGCAAACACCAAAACCTGTGCCGTCCAACACGGTGGCCACTGGCCACATGGGGCTATGTTGAAATTATCAAAACAAAATAGAATTTTACAATTCAGTTCCTCCATCACAGTAGCTATATTTGAAGTGCTCGACGGCCACGTGGAGCTAGTGGCTACTGTGCAGCCACACAGACGTCCAACATTTTCATCCCTGCAGGAAGTTCTCTGGGATAGCCCCAAAACAGAAGATGCCTCGGAGAAGGGAAGGGATGGAGCAGTGGAGAAGGGGGAGCAGAAGATAATGCCAAGAAAAGGGCACTTGAGGGACA
Source organism: Anoura caudifer (assembly GCA_004027475.1). Lineage (NCBI taxonomy): Eukaryota > Metazoa > Chordata > Mammalia > Chiroptera > Phyllostomidae > Anoura > Anoura caudifer. The sequence continues at coordinate 23,555 of PVKU01010989.1, read as the reverse complement.
GAGAAACAGGAGATGGGCTACCCAGAAGGGACCCCAGGAAAGACCCTGAATTGGGTTTGATTTTAGACTCTGGGCATTCGCTGAATTAAAAAAAAAAAATGACGCACCTCTAGGCAGAAACATCCCTGTGGTTTTGGATGGCATGTATTCCTTTGTACAAAGAAGAAAGTGTACCTTCTGCAAAACTGTGAAGCAGTAAGAAGCCCGATGGCTTCCGGGGCCTGGGGAGGACAGACAAGGGTGGGAGGGTGAAGAGGTGAAGCCCAGGACACGGTTAAAGCAGCGAGATGATTCTGCATGATCCAAAAATGGCGACTACATGTCATGATAGCGTCAAAACCTATAGAACGTCCAACACAATAAAGCATCTTCATCTAGACCATGGATACCAGTTTATCACAGTGTATCAGCATCGATTCATCCATCGTAACACATGTACCACTGTTCTGCAAGGTGCTAATAATGGGGGAACCTGGAGGTGTGGTCGGAGGGGGTGGGTAGGGGTATATGGGGACTCTCTGCACTTTCTGCTCTGTTTATATGTAAACCTAAAACTACTCTAAGAAGTAGAATCTATGGGTTAACTATTTCCCGTAAAATATTTTCAAGTGCTCTAAAGCCTTCATTGTCATGTAAACAATGAGATGATAATAAAATGTACATTTTGTCTCAGCTGATAATCTAATATAATTACATATGTAAATATTTGCCACGTAAAATAAGCAGTGCACCCCCTCCAGGTGTCCACCATGCAGTGCCAGGCGCATATCTCGGTGAGGAGAGGGTGAACTGGATTTCAGTCCACACTTGTCTTTGCCCTCAGATGACTTCGTGCAAGCGCCCAAACTGTACAAGTGTAAACAGTGGCACTACCGGAACTCCACCCGTCACTACTGCGGGGTTCCCAGCAGGGCTGGTGTGCTTACATGGCTGGGGACAAAGGACAGCCATCTCAGTGGGGTGCAAAGGACAGACTGGAGAGTCATTAAGAACAGATCACAGTCCACCTTAGGAGAAGTGCTATTTTCATTAGTGGAGGACTAAGGATAGAGCCCCAAGGGTCCCTCAGAGCTGGCAGTGAAGTGGGGTGGGAAGAAGGCTAAAAGGAGGAGGGGGATGAGGCCAGGAGGGCAGGAGGCAGACCACAGCAACATGGAGCCTGGACGCTGACGTCTGGGCCCACACAGTGTGCTCTCTGAGCTGGGGCCTGGAAGTGGGAGTGGTCCTGGTGAGCGCAGTTCTGTAGGGTGAGGGCTTGGGTACCTGGTGGGCCAGACAGCTTTTGGGAGAGAGAGTTAGGATCTGGGGATGTTCATACCAGGAGGCTATATGTGCGCAAGTCACAAAGTCCGGGGGCTGGAGGGAAAGAGGAGAAGGAAAATGCATCTCAGCAATGACTGGAATGCATCAGCTGTGCAAAACAAAACTCCTGGGAAAACCAAGCTGTGTCTTGGATTGTGGTTCAAGGAACTGGTAATGGGATAAAAGCTTTTGCTCCCTGGCCAGCAAGTGTGAGCCCAGCCCAGGTTAGGAGTTAGCGAAGTGCTTCAGATGTCAGCAGCGAGGAGCTGACAGGGCCAGCCTCACCTTCTGGAATTAGAATAATCCTGAAAATAACCACCTGCCACAATAGGTAATCAACCCTAGAAGCCAGCTTCAGGAATGACTGGGAGGGAAGCTGAAATGTGATACCTCTTAGCCAGGAAGGGGGGCTCCTCAGAAAGACTGGAGGGCTGTGGAAAATGTTTACTGCCCCTGCATACATAGGTCAGGGTTTCCCCAGGTGGGGGCCCTGGACCCCTGCATCCAAATCACCCTGGCATGCTAATTAACGAGGCAGAGGCATGTCCAAGGTGGTGGCAAGGAAGACCATGAATTCACCTCTCCCTTGGACACCAAATCTAGACCTGCATATGGATCAACTCCTCTGTAAAACAACTGAGGGCTGAGCGAACAGCTTTTGCGTAATCAATGAGAGACAGGCCATACAGAAAATGGTCAGGAGAGACAAAGAGAGAATAATCGTGGGAACCCCACCCCCAAAAGGATGACCTGCGGTGGGAGGGGGGTCGCCGAGGGGCTTGGGCATGCAAGCCTGCCACACGGCACGGTGATAAATCAGCCATTAAAAACTAGACTGTACGTGCTTGAAAAAAATCCACACTAACCCCAAGGCGCCTGCCAAAGGGATGGGAACTGCAGGAACACTCCAGGATCTGCAGGGAAAACTAAGACAATAATCCCAACTGCAGTAAAAAAGTAAAATAAAATACCTAGAAATAAATTTAATCAAGGAGGTGAAAAACCTGTATTCTGAAAACTACAAGACATTGATGAAGAAATTAAAGATGTCACAAATAAATTAAAGGATGTACCATGCTTATGGATTGGAACATTGTTTAAATATTCATACTACCCAAAGCAATCTACAGATTTATTGTAATCGCTATAAAAATATCAACAGCATTTTTCACAGAAATAGAACAAAGAACCCTAAAATTTATATGGAACTGCAAAACACCCAAATTGCCAAAGCAATCTTTAGAAAGAAGATCAAAGTTGGTATTATTATGCCCCCTGATTTCAAACTATCTTGTAAAACTATAGTAATCGAAACACTATGGTACTGATACAAAAACAGATACATAGGTAAATGGAACAGAATAGAAAGCCTAGAAATAAACTCATGTTTATACAGCCAGTTAAGCTGTGACAAAGGAGGTCAGAGTGTAAAATGGGGGTAAATGACGATTTCTTTGATAAATGATGTTGAGAAGACTGGACGGATATAGGCAAAAAAATCTGATTATTTTCTTATAAAATATAAAAAATATACTCAAAATACATTAAAGACTTAACGATAAAACTTAAAACCACAAAATACCCTAAAGAAAACCAGCAGTAAACTCTTTGACATCAGTCTTAGATATATATAGATATAGATACATAGATATATAAATGTAAATATATTATAATATATAAATAGAATAAAGGAATGGGACTACATCAGACCAAAAACTTTTGCACAGTGAAGGAAACCATTATTAAAATGAACAGACAACCTACTGAATGGGAAAACATATTTGCAAATGACATATTCGATAAGGGGTTAATACCCAAAATATATAAAGAACTCATGCAACTCAAAACCAAAAAAGCAAACAGTTCAGTTAAAAAATGGGCAGAGGATCTAAAGAGGCATATCTCCGAAGAGGACATACAGATGGCCAACAGACACATGAAAAGATGCTCAGCCTCATGATCACCAGAGAGATGGAAATCAAAACCACAGTGAGGCATCAACTCACACCTGTCAGAGTGGCTGCTATCAAAAAACCAACAAGTAACAAGTGTTGGTGATGATGTGAAGATACGGCAACCCTTACGTGCTGCTGCTGAGACTGGAAATTGGTGCAGCCACTATGAAAGAAAGTACGGAGGTTCCTCAAAAAGTTAAAAACAGAACTACCACGTGACCCAGTGATTCCACTTTGGGGCATTTATCCAAAGAAAACATAAACCCTAATTCAAAAAACAAAAGCACCTTTACGTTCACTCACACATAGTTCGAGAGCACGCAGTTTGCGATGTGTTCACTCACAATAGCTCTTGACTGTTTGCAATGGTTAAGATCTGGAAGCAACCCCAGGGTCCACCGACAGATGAGAGGATGCAGAGGAGGTGTATTCTTGCATACATATAATGGAATATCATGCAGCAATAAAAGTAAATGAAGTCTTTCCATTTGCTACAATACGGATGGGCCTGGAGGGTATTATGCTAAGTGAAATAAGTCAGGGGGAGACAAATACCATATGATTTCATTTATACGTGGAATCTCAAAAAACAATACAAACAAACAAAAGAGAAACAGAAACAAAGAACAGACTGGCGGTTGCCGGGGGGGGGGGGCGGGAAGGGGGGGGTGGAAAGGTGAAGGCAGTTAAGAGGTGCAGACTTGCAGTTCTGAAATCAGTAAGTTACAGGGATGTGATGTGCAGCCAAGGGGACATAGTCAATAATTTCATGATGACTTCGCATGGCACCAGACAGTGACTAGACTGCAGAGATCACATTGAAACGTATACAAATGCAGAATCATTATGTCGAACACCTGAAACTCATACCATGTTGTTGTCAACTGTCAACGATATTTTAATAAAACAAACAAAAACAAAGACAAAAAGCCAGACAGACTTCCAAACCCACCCTAGACCAAGGGATCAGTGACCTATGTCTTCACATTTGCATTTTAATCACCTTCCTGAGAGTTTCCCTTCCTGCCCTGCAGCTGGAGGGTGTTGATGTGGGTGACTCCAGCAAGCCTTGGAGTCACCCAGAGGGCTTCTTGGCACACTGATTGCTGGCTCCACCTCCAGAGATGCCAACTCAGTGTCTCGGGTGGGGCCTGAGAACTGACATTTGCCACAGGTTCCCTGGTGATGCTGCTGGATTCAGGAACCACCCTTTGAGAACCACTGCTGTAGACGGAGGATCTCTCTGGACCCAGTGATTTCTTAAAAGCCAAGAAGGTGCAAAATTCCACTGACATTCATCCGCAGGATTGAACTAGCTCCCGCCGCCCTGTGATTCAGATGACTGACACCCGTGACCTTTTGTTCACCTTGTTAAACAACTTGGGAGTTTTGAGTTGGCCATGTGAAAAGGGATCTCACCTGGCCAGCCCTAATCATGCATTTTGTCCTGGTTCCAAGTGTTTATGGTATCATCAGTCCTATTCTTTACTTCTGTTTGGCGGTGACCTGCAGAAAACCATTCAGCTTTGTGTTACCTTGAACTTCAAAAATCAAAATCAGCTCTTTTCTTCACTTGCCTTAAAGAGATACCCAGCAAGAAATGCTTACAAAGAGACAGAAACCTGAAAATAGTCTGAAATTCAGAAAGTGTTATTTTGGGGAGCTTTCTGGGACAGGACGTGCCCATCATTAGCTAAAGGAAGCCCAGCTTCTGATAAACACTGCTTCGCCTTGCCCAGATCAAAGAGAGCCATTTACTGAAGGAAGGGATGGAAGTATTTGATGAGGCCCTTCTGCAGACTCCCGGTAAACAGGATAAGCCCTATCGATGAGAGCTTACCCTGAGCCAGGCCATGGTCCCCAGGAACAATGGAGCAGCAAGAACCCTCGGTCAGGACAAGATTGTTCTGCCAAGAGAATGGCTGTAAACAGGATTAGTTGTAATGGGATTATCAACTCGGAACCGGAGGTCTGTGCTGGAGAGTTCAGTGTTGCAGAAAGGGAAGACGCAGGAGCACTTTGTAGGTGAGGGGAGGACAAAGCCAGGGCCAAGGGCTTTCCCTTCCTGGTCCTGCGGACCCAGGGATGCCATGACTCCTGGGCTGAAAAATTAGTCACGGCAACTGCAAACACTTCTGCGCAGGAGAGGAGAGCCTGCAGCGAGAGCATCGAGGAAGCAGTTCTCAGTCAAGGGACGCTGGCGATGTCTGGAGACATTTCGGTTGTCACAACTGGGAAGGAAGGTGCTCCCTGCATCTAGGGGCAGAGACCAGAGGACAGCCCACCACAACACCCCTTCTGGGTCCTCTTCTGGGTCCTAAACTTCACCCAGACCTATGGCCAGGAAAGAGAGAATGAGCGGGCCCCCCGGTGAAAGAGCCTTACTTAGAAATGGGGCACAGAAAATAACAGAGAAAAGAGAGAAAGTGAGTTGGGGATATGGGCTTTTTTTCTAAATACAAGACCTGTCCATTCTCCTTTCTAAAAGATAAAGCAGGAGCCATGCCTAAAACCACTCCTCCAGTCCTAGAGCTAAGATAAGCATTTTAGGTAAAGTAGCCCCAAATTGGACTTTCAGTGTCTGGCACCAATACTAAGGGTCGGCAGCCCCATAACTGGATGCAGGGGGTATAAGAATACTAGCGGAGATACAAGACCTCATTTGCAGGCAGAGTGTGGATCTGGAGATTGGAGGGCAGCCCGGGACCTAAGGCACAGCTACGGCTGGGAGCTAAAGCACAGTGTAGAGGGCTTATGTCACAGGTGTTCTTCAAAAAAATTATATATATATTTCTTTTACTGATTCTAGAGAGAGGGGAGGAGAGGGAGAAAGAGGGAGAGAAACACTGATGTGAGAGGAAAACATCAATTGGTTGCCTCCTGCTTGTGCCCTGACAGGGATGGAACCTGCAACCCAGGCATGTACTCTGACCAGGACTCAAACCTGTGACCTTTCCGTCTGCAGGCTGATACCCAGCCCACTGAGCTACACTGGCCACAGCTCACAGAGGGTGTCTGGTGCTGTGGGTGTGGATGAAATTACAAAGGGATGAAAGCAGAGCAAGAAGAAGGCCGAGCATGGAAAATGGCGAAGGATTCTGCAATGTCTTGTATGTATTTTCGCTTATATTCCCAATTCTATTGCAGGTTTCTTGGTGTTGGGGGCAGCTTCAGACACTTAAAAAAAAATTTTATCACTTTAGTGGTTTGGACAGAGTAGATGCTTAAGAATTAAGCATATTAAGTGAATTAATTAAATGTTTTCTCCATCATTACACTTCAGGAAAGAGCCTCCTTTTTGCCTCCATTCCCTTTACTTTTAACCGTTTGAGTTCTGCAACCATTAAGGCACTGAAATGACTCTTTAGCAAATTGCCTGACTCCGGCATTGTCAAATCTGTTGGCTTCTCCTCCCGTCTCCTTCTGCCAGCCCTGCAGCATTCGGCACTGTGGACACCCGTCCTTCATTCACCTGTTCCCTCCCGTGGCTTCCACGTCACTATGTTTTCTTGTTTCCCGCCCCAATCTTCCTGAACGTTACTCTTCAGCCTCCCTCACTAGCCCTGCTCCTCCCTTGGTCCCCTGAAAGCATATTATTGCTCATAATTTTTTTGTCTCATTTCTCTTCTTTACAAACGCTACCTTGACAATCTTACCCACAGTCTCAGCTAATGGCTTCTGTGATGGTAACTTCAAAATCTAAGGCTCAAGCCTTATGTGTTTTCTGATCGTTTAGGGCCTGGTCCCCTGGAATTGAGAGAAGGGGCTGAGTGCAGGCACCTTTTCACAAAGCAGCCAGCAGCCCAGGGCGGATGCTGGAAACCAACACTGGTCCGATGGAGTAGCAAGGATAGAGGTAGAACAGGGAACAAGGCAGGGAGGGTGACGTTGGAGGGTGGGGGCAGTCAACCAGCAAACCTGAAGGACTGGGGTAAAAATAGGAAGAGGGAGATGCAAGGTACAGGCAGGTCTGATGTCAGTGCCAGATTTCTCGCAGGGACCCAGAGTTCTGACCACAGCAGAGCTCTTCTGTGGGCCCGTGTACTCCTCGTGAGATCAGGAATGACTCGTGAGTACGGCCCGTGAGTATGGGGTTCCAGGCCACACTTCCACGAGGCTCTGCCACATCCCTCTGCTGAGCCCTCCTTCCTCCTTTCTCCACGTCCCCCTGGCGTTTGTTCTCCAGGGTTCGGCATTCGGCTTGCTTCTTTTCCTTTTTCACTTTGTTGGGTGATCTCATCCACTCCCACAGCTTGAGATACTATTTTTAGGTAGACTCCCCAAAAGCTAACTCCAGCCTAAACTCTAGACCTGTAGTAGTGCTACCTACAGATTCCCCAAAAACCCTAGAATCCGCATTCCCCAGACAGAAGCCATTGTCTTCCCCTCCAAACTGACTCTGCCCCTCTGCCTGTATTTTCTCCCCTGATAATTATGCAGGCAGCCACCTGGTCACCCAAGCCGGAAAAGGGGGACTCATCTTTGACTCACCTCCCTCTACCCATAAGTCAACTTTGCCTCAATCACGTGTTCATTTGGTCACACTTTCCCTTGTCCACTGCCAGCTGATGACTATTTCAGCAGTTTGCCAGCCAGTCACTTGTGTCCAGTTTTACAAGCCCCCAAACCACCCCCCCAGGCCACTCTGTAATTTTCCTTCCAAAGTGGGAAGCTGATGATCTTCCTCCACGTTTCGATGACTTCTCACTGCCCACCCCCAGATAAAACGTGAATACAATCCCTGGCACACAGTCTCCTTCCTGATTCGCCAGCTTCCTTCTCGGTATAATGACAGCCATTTTCCCAGTAGTACCTTGGGCTTCATCTGCCGCCAGGGGCGGCCTCGGAAACAGCTGTGCTTGCCTTGTTCCCTGCCTTTGTGCAGGGTACCCATGGCTGGAATGCCCTTTCTTTCTTTTTTTCTAACATTGTTCAAGCACAATTTTCTTATTAGGGACTTTAAAGGTAATTAATTCTTTTAAAAAAATGTTAGTTACAGTTGACATTCAATATTACATCAATTTCAGGCTTTTTTTTTTTTTTTTTGATCTGTCTCCTCAGGTAAGAGAAACAAAAGAAAAAATAAAGAAATGGGACTACCTCAAAGTAAAAGAAAATTGCACAGCAAAGGAAGCCATCAACAAAGTGAAAAGACAACCTATTGAATGGAAGATGATATTTGCCAATGATATATCCAATAAGAGATTCATATCAAAATATATAAAGAACTCCTACAACTGAACACTAAAAAATAAACAATCTGATTAATAAATGGGCAGAACACGTGAAAGGACATTTCCCCAAAGAGGGCACACAGATGGTCAACAGACATATCAAATATTGTTCAACATCATTAATCATGAGAGAAATGCAAATCAAAACCACAATGAGATTTCCCCACACACCTATCGGAATGGCTACCAATCAATAAGCAAACAAACAAGTGCTGGTGAGGACGTGGAGAAAGGGGAACCCTTGTGCACAGTTGGGGGGAATGCAGATCGGTGCAGCCACTGTGGAAAACGTCATGGAGATACCTCCAAAAATTGAAAATAGAACTATCATATGACCCAGCGATCCCACTTCTGGGTATTCATCCAAAGAAATCCAAAACACTAATTGGAAAAGAGACACGAATCTCTTTGTTCACCGCAGCGTTATTTACAATGGCCGAGGAACAGAGACGAAGGCCAGCTCATCCTCGGAAACTCAGTTCTTGCATCAGCTTCTCTTTGAAGGCTTCCCTGACATTTTCTTGGTCTTTTTTTTTTCCCTAGACCTTTCCACTACCTCATCCCTTGGGCTACCTGTAATCTAGCACTTAGGGACTGAATTATAATTCCTTGCTTAGGCTTGTATCTTCCCCACGGAAACCTGAACTCCCGGAGGGCGGAGGCTTGTCTCAGGGTGGCTCCCTGCTCTGCAGCTAGCACAGCGCTTCTACAAGTGAGCTCTTCGGAGCTCCCGTCCCGTGAGTTGTTAAGAGGCATCTCTCACATGAGAATCGTGGTCAGTATGTTTGGGGAAAGCTGTATGTTGACAATACACACGAGCTCAGGGAAGTCTTTGGGCAGAAACCCGTCTGACGTGGTTTAACTCGGTCTCTCCAAACCCCAGGGCAGGGGAAGACCCTTAGCAGACCCGTACAACGCATGTGCAAGGGGCCCAGGTGGAGATGTGCCCAGGGTGACCCGGGGGAACAGAGGCAGGCTGGCCCAGGCTCAGGGGCCGCTCTCAGCACTTCTGGAGGAAGTGATCTCCATCACTCACAGCAGGAGAGTCAGCAATTTAATCCCAGGAGGGAAAGGCTCCGGTCTCCTAATACTTCCAGAGCCTGAACTTCAGGATTGGATGTGAACATCAGATGAGTTTTATTACGTAAAGAAAGTCAAGTCTTCCAGGATGCTCGGGTCTCATATTCATTCCTGTGGTCAGACTCAGCTTTGAACTGGCCTGCCCTGGGCTGAATCATGTCCCTAAACTCAACTCACTTAAGGCCTCGCATCCATTATCCTATTGTTGGTATTTTCCTGTGTACGGCCTAGTGGTCTCCAGTAACGATACTCTAGGCCTCCCAAAGGCAGACCCTGGTTCTTCCATGGACTCTGCGAGTCCCAAGCACATGGGGCACCAAGCGAACATTTACCAAATGCAGGAAACACAAGTATAATTTAGTATTTCCTATTTGCATCGAGGCCATAGAGGCACAAATGTGATGATGCAGAGCCTGAGCTCTTGTGTGTCAAAGGTGAAGTCAAAGTCAAAGCCCTGGGGGGCATTTTCTGCAACTGCTGAGGCTGAGGGGGGCAGACAGTTTTCCTTCGCTTCTACCCAGAAGAAAGTGAATTCACTCGTTCCTCTCCAATGCCCAGACCCAGACCCGCGGATGGGAGAAAGGGGCCCATTAGCATCTCTGACTTGGATATCCCACCCTCCCCGCAAAGAAGGCCAACTGTTTTAAAGACATCACAGTATATTTCCAGCTTTGCACGGAGGCAGTGCCATGCAGAAGGTTAGGGTTAGCACTGTGCCCAGTGCGTGGACCAGAATCCTGGCTTCACCACTTGCTGCCTCTGTGCCTCTGTTTTCTCATCTGTTAAATGGGGGTAATAATCATAGTACCTACCTACTTGGATTCTTGTGAGCACTAAATGAGTTACAATACACGTGGGACATAGAAGAGTGCCTGGCAGGTAGCAAGTGCTATATGTGTTTGTAAAATCAACTCATATCAGTGTTTAGGTTGGGGCAGATCCAGGACAAGGCGATTGATGATGGTCAGAGAGTGCAAATTATCTCTAGTGCCAGCACCTACCATTTAAAGGCAGAAGTAAAAGCTAGTACTTCTGTTGTCTGCTTCCATGCCCCCGACAACTACAAAGTGGGTATCATTTTCCTGTTTTTAGAGGAGCAGGCTCGGAGGCGGACATGCTCAGTGCTGTGCGGCTCCACAGCAGGTGAGGGAGCCAGCCCTCAAGTTCATGCCCATTTCTCTCCCAAACTCAGGCCCTTCTCATCAAGGGACACTTTCCCCCATGCGGGTGTTCGGGTTCGAGGCTACCCAGTACTTCCCTGACTCTCTGGTCGGGAAGTGGTTCATAAAACTCTTAAATCACACAATTCATGCCGTAGCCCACCTATATGTCTGGAACTAATTAGCACCTTCATTACGAGAGTTAAATTTGCACATGACCTTTTTATTTGTTGCACTCCACAATAAAGAGCAGGCCTCTTTCCTCCTTCGCCTTCTCCATTCCCCAAATCTTGGGCAACGTTTCACAAACAAACACACAGATTGTTTTATCTATTTGAAGGTTTACTGTGCATTAAGTCTACAGCTATCTCTCCAGCGGATATTTCTTTCAGAAACGAATTATGCACTTAGACACACTTTAAACGTGTATACGAAGGAGATGATACTCTCGCGGTGTTACAGGCTTCCCCGCCTACACCCCCAATGCGCAGAGGAGGCAAAGGAGGCCCAGGAGTGACACGGCAGCACACGCAAGTCTGTCTGGGCTTCTGTCTGAGCCGCCTGGTTGAATTTCTATTCAGTATTATTATTGCTGAGGTCTTATCGTTAAGAACATGTTCTTTGGGGGTTTTGCTTATCTCTATGTTTTTAAAAAAAAGTTTTGTTTTCTCCTTTCCATTGTTTTTTCAACCTTCAGCTTCCATAACCTTATTAAAAAAAAAAAAAAAAAAAAGGTAAGTGCAAGCTGGGCCAGTGTAAAAGCAGCCTGTTTGCAACATGATACGGGACCTGGACTGTCACCAGCTAAACCTTGGTGGAAGGTTCTCTAAACACTTTTCAACAGTTCTTCCAAGTGGCAATTGGTTTATTTCCATTGAAACACTCCGAGATGCTGAATTAACAGTACATTTCCTAAATGATGGAATAAGCAGTGGTAAAATCGTAGTTACACACGTCAGAAGGGGAGCTAGAGAGCTCATGAAGTTTTTTTTAACTTTGAAATGTAGGCACCATTTAACATTCTTGTATTGAGCCAAATGCATTTTTAAGACTCGAATTGCTTAATACCACGTTCTAATAGTCTCTAGTTTTTATTGAGATTGATATTTGATGGACCAGATAATCTCTAACATTATTTTCTGCTTTAAAATTTATGATTCTCTACAAAAAGAAAGTCATTTGCTCCCTAAACCTGGAAAACCTGGTGAATTACGTAAACCAGCTCTGGAAAGTATTTCTGAATTGTAAAAAAAAAAAAAAGTGTTGCATTACACATTGTTTGCCAAAGCCGTGTTCCTTTTGTCACTGTAGACGTAACTGGTCATCTTCCTGCATAACACATCGTGGAAAAGCACAGATGAAAAAAAAAATGATGGTCCCTTCCGAACATACGTGGTAGAATTATGTGATTTAAATTGTGAAGTCAGGACTAATCTCTTAGGCTTTGAAAATTACTCCCTCTCATCCTCTCTAACTCCCCTCCCCTCTTTCATCTAACGAGGGAGAGTGAAGTAGGTAAATATGACTTTTCAAGGCCTAATTTAATGCCTATGACTAAAGAAACATTAATTATAGTGTTAAATAAATCTTGGAGATCTCAAAGCCAAGTCTGTTTTTCTCATTCTATTAACTCACTCTCCAGGAGTCCCACCCTGTCAAGCATTGCTGCTTCTCCTTGGCTGTCCTCAACGGTCCAAACCAAAGGTGACATTTTAGTCCTTCAAAAGCAGCATTCAAGTCCCCTCCAAACCCTTTGACATGCCTCTTCTTTCTCCCAGCCCCAGTCCGGCCGAGTTTGAGGAACAGGGACCCTCTCCTTGAAGCATCCGCAGCTGCTCCGCCTCCTGGCCACCTGACGTCACTCCCTCAACCCAGAGCCTTTGCGCAGCCGCGGAGGTCTCTCCCGCCACCCCGCCCTGGCTCCGCATCTCAGTCACTATGACCACGGTTAGGGTTCTACTTGCAGCCATGTCCCCATCCCCACCACTGTCTTCACCTACACAGGGATGCTTGCTTGCCTTCCTTTGCCAATACTTAACAAAAACCATTCCTCCGGGTCACCACCAAACTGTCCCACAGGCCTTAAGCTGCGCTCTCTACACTATGTCAACTGAGCCATGTCCCTCCCCGCGGGGGTCGTTTTGCAATGTCTGGAAGAAGCTGTTGGTTGTCACACCTGGGGAGGGGAGGGCCGTTGGTATGTCGCGGGCAGAGGCCAGGGCTGCCGCTGCACACCCTGCAGCGGGCAGGACAGCCCCCACAACAAAGAAGAACCTGGCCCTGAACGTCCGCAGAGCCCAGGCTGGAACACCCTGCTCTAGCAGACAGTGGAAGCCTTTATTCTCTCTCTGTGCTTTTGGCAGAAAGACAAAAACAAAACCAAACCTGTCCTCCAGGCACATACCTGGGGCCTGCTGTTCTCTTCCTCACGTCTCAACTTGGGACTGGGGAAAATAACAGGATCTTGGAGACCCAGCCTTCCTGTCCCCTATGCGGGTCCTCCTCCCGCCGGCCAGGGCCTGGGCAGAGGGCTCCATCTGGGCAGAGAAGCTTTTCAGACTAGAGGCTTCAGTCTTGGCTGAACATCTTGTTCCTGTCATTTCAGATGTTTAGACTATTCAGACTACAGATACTCAGAACTCAAGTGAAACTGGTCTGGGTTGGGGTCTGGGAAACAGGTTTTAGACACGCCCCAGGTAATAACTCTGTACAGCAGAGCTAATAAGGTCCAGGACTGGCACCCAGTCCCTGGGGGCAGAGCAGAGCTGCCCGGAGAGCTGCAGGAAGCCACACTGGGACCCTGCAGCTGCACAGAGCAGCCCCTCTTCCAGGCGGAGGAGAGCCTCCCAGCTGTGCGGTCAGCCGGGGTCACCGGGGCAAATTCGGATTCTTTGAGGGTCTTTGTTTGGAGTCTTTCTATATCTCAAACTGGTGCTTACACTAATTTTAGCTATTTATCAAAATCAGGAAATGAGGGTAAATCAAAGGTTAAAAGCTATCTTCTTAATTATGCAGTCTCTGCTAGCTATTTACTTGTCATGGGGAAAAATGTTTTTGTCCTCTTGTAGAAAGATAAAGTAACCCTAAACTACAGCTTTGAGATGAATTATGGTTTATGAAAAATAATGGGATAGTATCGTAAATCACAAACACTGTCTCTATGAAATATGGCCAGTCTAATTCTGTACATTTCCTCCCTGTTTCAATACAATGGAGTCTTCAGGAGACAAATTAATCTAGCATTAACCTTGGAATCATCACTCTGCTTTCCTTAATGAAACTGATGAAAAAAATAAATACTTCTCAATGCATAAGAATCTCATTAAATAATCTGTAACTTAAGTAAATACTATCTTATTTCTGTTTTGTTTTTAATTCTTCTGAAGCCACACACAGTACCCTCCAGCTGAGCACACACAGTCCCTAAGCTGAGGGCTGGAGGTCCAGGGCATGCGCGGTGCCACCGTGGCAAGTCACTTATCTTCTCCAGACTGCGTGCTTGCTGGGCATGTTATGGTGTCGCCAGGTGATATGTAAAGTGATCACAAGTTTGAATTAGTAAGAAGGCAGACTACCAGTTTGACAAGCCTAAATAACAATTAAGCACCTGGTTTACTGCCTTGGTTTTTAGTGTGCAAACATGCTACGTATCAGTCAACAAAAATGCCGAGTGCTCTCTCGGCAAAAAATGTGGGGCATTGCTATGGAGAATTCAGAGAAATAGTAATTATATCTCCATGGTTTTACTATCAATAAGATTATAACTCAGGTAGAGAGATAGGGTACATCAGATAAAAATATTCAGAAGTGCCAATTGGTATTTCATTTAATCAGTGAACATTTATTGGGAACCTATCATACGAGTTAGCTCCTAACTGGGTGAGTATCCCAAATAATAGTGCTGATGTGTTTAGGGAAAAGTTGTGGCTTTTCTCCATTCATGGAAACTCTAATAATACGCTGCATTAGCACTTCAGTTAGTAGCAGGGGGTTATCTACTATCAAAAGTATCTGTAAGTACCTATATTACACCTTCTCCTTATTTAAAAAAAAATTAATGTGAAACCACACCCTGGCTGGTGTGGCTCAGTGGACTGAGTGCCAGCCTGGGAACCAAAGGGTTGCCCGTTCGATTCCCAGTCAGGACACAGGCCTGGGTTGCGGGCCAGGTCCCCAGTGCGGGACGCATGAGAGGCAACCACACATTGATGTTTCTCTCCCTTTTTCTCCCTCCCTTCCCCTCTGTCTAAAAATAAATAAATACGATCTTTAAAAAATAATTTGATAGCTAATTTAATTAATCACACATTGAGTACTTAGTAAGATAGATGTATCTGGAGCATCATGTTAAATCCTGGCAATGCAGACAGTAACTATTATTTATAACTTGCATGTACAGCTCATAGTCAAGCAGGGAAAGATACATGGAAATAATTAAATTACGGCACACTGTGACAAATGTACAATCCTAAGGCCTGTTCAGTATCACCGAGGGAGCTCATTCATTCATTCATTCATTTAACAAATGCATATTTAGTGCTTGCTTCCTCCAGTCACTCCCCAAGCAGTACAGTAAACACTGGGAAGAAAAGAGACACTGCCTCCAACTTACGGAGCCTGCAGATTAACGGAATAGACAATGAACAAGGGGACAAACAAATAGCAAAAGCAGTATGTAATTTCCCAAGACACTAAGTTCTATAAAGGAAACAAACAGGGCACAGCTGATAACAGAAGGGGTGGACCTCTGCTCCTGAAAGTTTCTCCAGTGTCTCAGCTGAGCCCTGAAGAACAGAAGGACTCACCTCACAAAGAGCAGAGGCAAGGGCCCCGCCTGCCCACCTTGCTTCTGCCCTGGTCAGGGGCACAGTGTGGGCTGGGGTGGGGCAGGGTGGTAGGGGGCAGGAGTGAGCCAGGCATGAACCCAATAAGAATACTATGAAGGGCACTAAATTGGGGATGACAGTGACCTATTGGGGTTTTAGAGAATTACTCTCTATGCTAAACGGAGACTGTATTGGAGTGGAATGTTCATGGTTACGTGGAGACCATCCCAGAGACGGATGTGACGTGGACCAGGCTGGTGTCAGCAGGCATGCAAAAAAAAAAAAAAAAAAGACTGGGTTCGAGATTTATTTTGGACTGTGGTGGAGGATGTGGGAGTGAGGGAAAGAGGGGACACCTGTGAATGGGACAAGCAGGCCACTGCACACACAAGCTGTGTCTTGCGGAAGGGCACAGGGCTGCAGATGAAAATGAACAAGCTTCTGGCAACTGCAAGACACGGAAGGACCAGCACAGATGAAGTCACTCCCGGAATTAAAAAGACAGGGAGCCCTGTCCTGAGTCATTGCAACATTCACAGGAGCTAAACAGTGTGCTGTGGGCACGGTCCCTTTAACAGCTTCATGTCACCTGAGTGTCAAAAGCAACACAGTACGAACGCATCGGCCAGGGTATGGCCTTGATACACCAGGGAGGCAGTGGGGCAGGTTTCCCAGGACGCTAAGAGAACACAAGCTGCAGGCTCCTTCTCTCACATGGGCTCCTTGCAAGGCCCTAAATATAATTTTGTATTTGTAGTTTAGTACTTTTTTTTTTTTTAGAGAGACTCCAAATTCCGTAAGTTCAGGCCCCACAAAATCTGCCTCTGTCTCCAGTGGCAAAGATTAAGAAACAGAACATACAATTAAAAACTACCAGCGACCTAACAATGTGGCTGCCAATGGGGCCATTTTCTTCTCCTCTGTGCTGGGTCAACTAGAAGTTGTGGGCAAACATATTCTTTGAAGAAAAGCTTTCTTGTTCAAAGCTACTTCCTGACCTCTTCACATGGGCCTTAACCAGAAGATGGGCTGCAGCTCTGTGCTGGAGAAGGGCAAGGCCAAGGGCAAGGCCTAGGTCTTGGCCAGGAAAGTGGAGTGGAGCCGTGGGCATCGCTCTGGCCATAGGAACACCTAGTGGGTGGCTGGCAGAATGGGCCACCCTGGCAACAAAGAGCACCTGTAGTTCTTCAAACCCAAAAAGTCTGCAAAAGGAGAAAAAGAGTTTAAAAAAAAAGAAGAAGAAGAAGAGGCAGACTGGCTACATAATTTACAGGGCCCAGGGTAAACTGAAAATGTGGGTGGGACTTTAGTTCAAAAAGTGTTAAAAATGTCAAGATAATGACAGCAAAGCATAAAACCAAGAGCCAGGCCCCTTTTAAACAGGGGCCTGATTTGGTTCCACAGGCCACACATCCTGAAGTTGGCCCTGGGGACAGAAGAAACCTTAGGGGCGGGGTTCTCACCTTTATCGGGCATGTGCCTTATTCCAGACACAGAGCAAGACGCTCACAACTCGTTTTACCTTCAGAACAACTCTGTGAGAGAAACCTTATTACCCACAGTTCACAGGAGAGAAAAAGTCTCAGAAAGGTTAAGTTATTTGCACGCACAAATGCAGGTAGGGGTTTGTGTCCCAAAGGGGAGGGAGAGAAGAGACCCGGAGTCACTGCCCACGTGTCAGTGGAACGGGAAACGTGTGGGCTGCTATCGTGAGGCTCAGTTCACAAGGCCAAGGTGTCGAAGTGGCTTGACCACCACCGCTGTGAGCCACAGTGGAGGCTGCGAACAGGAAACTGAAAACGCCGCGGTCCTTTACCGTCCGTCCCCTTTCACTATTTAGCTTTGAACTAACGCAAGGAGGCTGCCCTTCCAGCCAGAGCAGGCACGTTTGCTTTCGCAAAAAACTCCCAGACTTTTTGGGTTTTGTATTTAGCTGCTCTTGTTGGCATAGGGTTAAATGACTACTGTTTTACTTGCAACTTATTTATATTAAAAGTGAAAGGTCAAATTCACACAGGGTGAAATAAAGGACTCTTTATAAACATGCAAACAAATGCAAGTGCTTGCTGCCAAAAAAATATCCAAACAAACCAAACCAGAGACAAGAAATATCTCAGCTCAGACGGCACAGTTCTTCCACACAGATGAAAGAAAATCCTGAAGGTCAAGACTAGACACAATCAAATGCAAATTCAATGTTGCTCCTTAGTAGACACCAAGTGAAGGGTGAATTGCTATTTATATGGCTAATTTGAATGCTGTGGACACCCGCATTACAAACTGAGGCCAAGAAGACCTATTAAGGAATCAGAACCTTCTAGTATTTTGCTAACAGTCTTCAGAGTCCCTGGACCACTGTCCCATCATTGCTCATGCTTGTTTCTTTACACATATCTATAAAGTATAGTTAATATTCCTTTTATAAAAAGAAAAATTATTTACCTGAGTTCAAACGTACAGACACGTGCTTATACATGAACTTCAAACATAATGTGTTCTTAGCCTTTATGATGTTTTAGCAAGGAGAGTAACAGTAGGACCTTCATACTCCTGAATCCCAGAGATGACAGATACATGACTTTTAAAGTACATGTGGATCCGACATGATTATCAATCACAAGGAGACATGGCCTTGGACCAACGCAAGGGACAGGACTTGAGCCTGCCATTTGCCTGTGCCAACTCTGTGGCCCTAGAAACTGGTGAAACTGGTTTGGTACTGACTTTGATCTACACACATGAACCTCAGGGCTTCCCCTAGAGGAGAGTTTGCAGGATTGTGGTTCTGGTACCTTTTCTGAGAAGGGAGGAACTGGCATCTATTCTTTTACCCGGCGCCCTATCTGTAAATAGCAGGCAAGCTACAAGTTCAATCGCTGGATGTTAGGAGGCAGTCCAGCAGGGAGGATGTTACGCTAAGTGAAAGAAAAAAGGAGAAAGACAAGTACTGTATGATGTCACTCACACGTGGAATCTAAAGAAGCTGAACTCCTGGAAACAGAGCAGAGAATGGCAGTTGTCAAGGGCTCAGAGGGAGAGAATGGGGTGACGGTGGCCAGAGGCACAGATTTCCAGTTCTGAGATAAACAGGCTCTGGGAATCCAATCCACAGCATGATGACTATCATTGACAGCACTGTGTCATAGATTTGAAGGCTGAGAAGAGACTAGAATGTTTTTGCCACACAAAAAAGAAATGGTAGTGACAGGACAGGAAGGAGGCACAAGCTCATTCTACGGAAGCAATCGTTTGGCAATCTATAAATGCATTGAATGAACTCATTAAGTTACCGAATCAAAACATTGAAATTACACAATGTTGTACGCCAATTATATCTCCATGAAGTAGAAAAAGAAGACTCGTTAAAAAGAAGAAAAGGGAGACTGCCGGACCGTTTCGCAGCGTGGCCGCATTCCCAGGAGCAGTGCACGGCAGGTCCTGTGTCCGCACGTCCCGGCGAATACTTGGTTCAGTCTTTCTCACTGTCGCCGTTCGAATAAGTGTGCTGTGGCGCCTCGTGATGTTCTGAATTTACATTTCCCTAGTGGCCGATCAAACTGAGCATGTTTTCATGTGCTTATGTGCCACACACATATCTTCTTTGGCAAAGCATCTTTTCAAATGTTTTGCTCATATTTTTTTAATCGGGTCGGTTGTTTTCTTATTACTGAAACGTTTTAACTTGGAAAAAGATATTTACTGCGCATGTATGCAATTTATATCTAGCATGTTTTTATTTATTTTATTTTTTAAGGATATTTTTAAATGCTGTCTACAAATTAATTTTTTAAAAAAAGACTAATAAGAACAATGGGCAAAAACTTTATCAGGTACTTTACAAAAGAAGATATTCGAGTAGTAACTAGCCTATGAAAGTTTGCCTAATTGTATTAACATGTGGGGACATGAACACCGAAATTGCAGTTGGAATTGCAAACCCTTACTCTCCTGGGCATCAGTAAGAACGCAGAGCAGTAAGAACGCCCCTGAGCTGCTGCTGAGGACCTGTGTGCGCGCAGCTCTCCTTACCGAGCCTTCAGCGTTCCGCACGCAAGTCAGACGCAGGCTTCGTAAATGTTTTCTCCCAACGTATGGCTTGTCTTTTCATTCTCTTAACAGTACCTTTTGAAGGAGACAAAGTCTTAATTTTTTAGAAGTCCGAGGTCTCGGTCTTGTCTTTTATTGATTATGGTTTTGTTGTTATATCTGAGAAATACACCTAACCCAAGTTCGTGAAGAATGTGTCCTGTTTTCTTAGAGCGGTGCTGTGGTTTTGTGTTTTTATATACGTTTCTGATCTATTGGTATGTGGTATGAGGTATGGATTCCAATAGTTCAATTAGTTTTTGCATATGAATATCCAATTGTCCCAACACCATTTGTTGAAAACACTGTCCTTCCTTTGGCGAGTTGCTTTTTCACCTTTGTTGAAAATCATTTGCCCGTATATGTGACTGAAGTCTATTTCAGACTTTCTAGTCTATTCCATCGACCTGTTTGCCTATCTTTACACCAACACCACACTCTTATTACTGAAGCCTTATAATACGTCTTGAAATCAGTTGATAGTTCTCCAACTTTGTTCTCTTTCAAAGTTATTTTGGTTTGGGATTTAACTTGCTTTTCTTTTCCTAGGGTCTCAGGTGGAAGCAGATATCACTGATTCAAGACTTTCTTTTCTTCTAATACAGGCGATTGTCTGCTGTTAAAGAATCCCCCGTGTACTGCTTTAGAGGTATCCCGTACATTTCCATGGGCTATTTTTAATTTTTTTCACTTCAAAATACTTTCTAGTGTTTTTGATTCCTTCTTTGTCCCATGTGTTATTTAGACATGTTATATAGTTCCCAAATATTTGGGGAAATTTCCAAAGGTGTTCTGCTATTAACATTCAATTTTAATTTAAACTAAATTAGTTTAATTCCATTATGGTCATACAATATACACAGTTGTACTGAGATTTATTTCATGGCCCAGAATATAGTGTATCTTGGGTAAATGTTTTGTGTGCACTTTAAAAAATGAGTGTTCTGTTGTTAGTTGGAGTGTTCTATAAATAACAATTAGGTCAAGTTGATCGGGGGAGTTACTCATGCCTTGAAGTCTTCTGTCCACTTGTTTTTCCAACTATTGAGAGAGTGATACTGAACTCTTGGCTAATTATGGATTTATCTATTTCTCCTTGCACTTCTATCTGTTTTTGCTTTGCATATTTTGATGCTCTCTTACTAGGGTGCAGAAAAATTTAAGATTCTTATATTCTTGGTCAGTCTTCATATTTATGAAATTACCTCCCCTGTCCCAGGTAATTTGCTTTGCTTTAATTCTACTTTGTCGGATATTAATATAGTCACCCCAGCTTTCTTTTGATTAACATGACATGGTATATCTTTTCTATTCTTTTACTTTCAACCAATTTGTGTCTTTCTATTTAAAATGAGTTTCATTTAGGCAACAAATAGTTGAATCTTACTTTTTTGTGCAGTCTGATAATCCCTGCTTTTTCATTGGGGGGGGTGGTTCAGATCATTTATGTTTTATACCATTACTGATAGGGCTGGGTTTAAATAACTCATTCGTTTTCTCTCTGTCCCACCCATGCTTCGCTTCTCTCTTATTCTGCCTTCTTTTGAATTATTTATTTCTTATAATTTCATTTTATTGCATCTTATCCCCTTTGCTGGCTAATTATTAGCATTCTCGTCACTGTGGCGGTTGCTCCAGGGTTTATCACACGCATCTTTAACTGACCACAACCCGGCCTGAAGGCATGTCCCTCTCCGGAATAGTCGTTCCTCCCCTCCTGCCCTTCATCGTGCTTCTGTTGTCAAGCATCTTACTTTTACCTAAACCCCAGACTGAGTTGTTATTTTTTTCTTGTTTAAATAGCAAATTATCTTTTTATATGATTTAGATATTTCTTAAAATCTTAAACATTTACCCACATGGTTCCAGTTTCTAGTTTTCTTCATTTCCTTGTGCAGATGCCCATTTCCATCTGGCATCATTTCCCTGCTGCCTCGGGCCGTCAGTTAACATTCTCGCGATGAAGGTCTGGTCTTCCGCCTAGAAAAGCCTGGACTTCACCTCTGCTGTGAAACGCAGTTTCGCTGCTGACAGCTTTTATCCTCCAGAACTTTTAGGTGTGGCTCCACTGTCTTCTTGCTTGTTTATTTTTCCTAACAAGAAATTTGCTGTCATCTGTATCTTTGTTGGTGAATCTTTTCTTATTTATTGCTTTGAAGATATTCTCACTGTCACTTGTTTGCAGTAATTGGAGAATGATCGGCTTTACTGTGGTTTTTAGCATTGTTCTGTGCTTGGAGTTAGTTCACTGAGTTTCTTGGATCTGTGGTTTATAGTCCTCATCAAATTTGGAAACCTTTTGGCCATTATTTCTATAAATTTTATTTCTGTATTAGTTGTATTGTTATGCACCAAATTTCTCCAAAATTTGGCAGCTGACAACAACAGAGGTGTATTATGTCACGCTTTCGCTGGGTCTGTAATCACGGTGTTGGCCTATAGCTACTGGTGGATCTCAGAAGACCCACTTGCACCCAGCTCACGCATGTCGGCCACCTTGGCTCCTTGCCAGGCACACCACACTGCAGAACTGCCTCGAGGCATAGCGTCTGGCTTCCTCCCCAAAAAGGGAGCCGAGGGTGAGACAGACAGCACCCAAAATAGAAAGCAGGGTCTTTCCATAATCTAATATGGGCGGTTACACCCCATCACTTCTGCCATGCTTTCTTCTTTAGAGGTGAGTCAACAGGTCCCGTCCACATTCAGGAGGTGAAGATTTAAGAAGATCATGAGTACCAGGAGTCAAGGATCATGGCAACTGGGGGTGGAGGGGCTGTGGGGGGTGGGATTTTAGAGGCTGCCTGCTACTCCGCTCCTCCCTTGGTAACTGCACTTACTTACGCATTAGGCCGCTGAAAGGTGTTCCAGCTGAAGTTGCGAGGCTCTGTTGACTATTTTCAAATCCGCTTTTCTCTCTGTACTTTATTTGGGATAATTTATTTTGCTATGACTTCAAGTTCATTAATGTTTCCTTCTAAAATGTCTAATTGGTTATCAGTCTAACCCTAGCGCATTTTTCATCTCAGACATTATGCTTTCATCTTTAAAAGTTAAATTTGGGGCTTTATTTTATCTTCCATATCTCTGCTTAACTTTTAGGACATAAGAATAGAATTATGATACCTGCTTTAATGTCCTTCGCTGTGATTCTACCACCTGTGTCCATTTCAATTGATCTTCTTCCTCATATTTTCCTACTTCTTGGTACTTTTTAATTGGATGCCAAACATGTGAATTTTACCTTGTTGCATGCTGGATATTTTTCTATTCCTATAAACATTTTATAGTTTATTTTGGTACAGAGTTAACTTACTTGGAAACAGTCTGATCATTTTGGATATGCTTTTAAGATTTGTTAGGTGGGAATGGAACAGTGTTCTGTCTTCAATAATTAGGCCTAATTAGTTCCCACTACGGAAGCAAGACTCATCTGTGTACTCTACCCTGTTCTCCACTTGTCATGGTGGTATTCAGTCTATATTCTGAAAACACGCATGATTTCTGGTCCTATGTGACAGCTGAACATTGTCCCCTCTTCTCCTTTCAGTGGTTCTTTCTCTGGTCTCCAGCAGGTCCTCACACGCCTGCACTTGCCAGCTAAATACTTATTCAAAGGAGCAGGAATTCTCTCTGTGAATCGCTCTCTCTCCTCTCCAGATTCTTTCCTGAGAATGCAGTGGTCTTGGTCTCTTCCTTCTTTCAACTGTACCTCCTCGTTTCAGGACTCTCTCCGGGTTTCCGTCCCTGCTCTACGCCTGTAGGTTATCTCAAAGCAGTGAGCCGGGATGACCGCAGGACTGACTTCGATTTTTCCGTCTCATGTAGACTGCTATCCGTTCTTGCCTGATGACCAGCACCTCAAACTTCTTTCTTCCTTTCCTTTCCTTTCCTTTCCTTTCCTTTCCTTTCCTT
>PVKU01010988.1:33660-47411 GCA_004027475.1 Anoura caudifer | reverse complement strand
AAGAAGAAGAAGAAGGAGGAGGAGGAGGAGGAGGAGGAGGAGGAGGAGGAGGAGAAGAAGAAGAAGACCACCTAAGAGGGGAGGATTATGGAGTAAGGGGTGGTAAGGCTAAATGTGTATTAAGCCTGAGATGTCAATTAGACATGGAAGTGAAGATATCAAGCATGCAACTGAACATATGAGCCTGATGCTCAAGGAAGAAGTCAGGGATAGAGATATAAACTAGGAAGTTATCAGTATATAGTGGTATCTAATCGATAAGACTGAATGAAGTCATTAAGAAACTATAAGATGGAAAGAAGGCAGTTCTGAGCCCAGGGGCACTCCTACATTACCCTAATAGACCTGGAAGAGTTGGCATAGGAGAAGCAGAAAACATAAGTAAAAGTAGGAGAGGGTAGTATCATAGAAACCAATAGATGAACAAATGAAATGAAAATGAAGATAAATTAAGTTGGGTAACAAGTTATTGATGACCTTGACAAGAACAGTACATGTGGCAGATTGGAGGAAAAAGCCAGTAGACTGGTGAATGAATAAACTTCTTAGTTTATCTAAAATGTTTTACAATACAATTAATTTTTATTTTATTCTACTATTAACCCTTAGATGGGACATAAGAAAATAAACACAACAAGAGTAGACAACTCAAGAAATTTTGCTCAGAAAAGAACCACAGATAAGGTTGACTACAGAGAAAATTGGTATCAAGGAAAGTGTGGTTTTTGCTTTGTTTAATTTTGAGCCAGGAGATATTTGAGGACTACTTACAAGCTTTCAGGAATGATTTAGTAGTAAAGACTGAAGATATAGGGAGGAGAAAAAGAGTAGTTGCAGGAACAAAGTCCTTAGAAAAATGAGAGAAGGTAAGTATTGTGGAAAATGTTTAAGGATGTTTTTTACTTTGTAGCAGAAGACAGAGAATGTGAGTATAGGAGCAGAGAGTCTTAAATATTTGGTTCTGGAGAAACAAGTATGTTCCTGAAGCAGACAATGAGGTCACTAATCAACAGAGGAGGAAGGGCGATGTTACAAAAAGTTTGAGAAAGAAATAAAAGTCATCTTGGGCATTATGCTAAGCGAAATAAGCCAGGCAGTGAAAGACAAATACCATATGATCTCACCTTTAACAGGAACCTAATCAACAAAACAAACTAACAAGTATAATATAACCAAAGACACTGAAATTGAGAAGGGGCTGATAGTTACCAGAGGGGAGAGGGAAGGTAATTTCAGGGGGAAAGGGGTAGGGTTTGGAGCAACAAGTATAAAGGACACATGGACAAAAACTAGGGGGGGTGGAAATGGGAGGGAGGTGGGGAGGGCTGGGGCAGTGGGCTGAAATGAGAGTAAAAGACAGAAAACTGTACAAGAACAACAATTAAAATTTTTTAAAAAATAAAATTTTAAAAAAAGAAACTCATCTTGGAAATTAAAAGTAAACCCACTAGGAAGGAGAGCAGGATATCAGACGATGTCCAGTGCCTATTTGAAATCTGTGGTCACAAATTTAAGTGCAACCAGTCAGCCTGTGTATGCATTATTTTTTCTCCAGTGATGTTCTGCTGCTCTTGTGTAAGTAGGTCATTGAGTTTAGTCAGTCTTGAGGTAGCCAAACAAGGGGAAAGGAAGAGTATAAGGCCAAGAACTAATAAGTGAATTCAGCAAGGTTACAGGATATAAGATAAACATAAACATTTCAATGGTAGTTCTATATGCTAACAATGGACGCATGGACACCAAATTTACAATATTTCCAAAAACAAAATAGGTATAAGTCTAATGACACATGTACAGGACTAATATACTGAAAACTACATAATGATAATAAAAGAAATTGAAGATCTACATAAATGGAGATACATACCACATTGATGAATTGGAAGACTCAGCATGGTAAAGATGTCTACCCACTCCAAACTGACAAAACTTAATGCAATTCTTATCAAAATCCAGCAGGAGATTTTTGCAGATATAGACAGGATCATTTTTAAATTTATATAGAAAGGCAAAGAAACTAAAATAATTACAAGCATTTTGAAAAAAAAGAATTAGGATGAATCAGTATACTCAGTGTCAAGACTTAATCTGTACCTACAGTCATCAAGAGTGTGTGCTGTTATATAGAGAGAGTGTAAGTGGTATTGTCCTAGATAGTGTGAGCTGAAGAAAAAAGATCCCACACATGATATTCTACTTAGCCTTGGACAAAAGTTTGAAGTGCTCTAATTGCAAAATCTCTGGAGATGTTTCAACCAAGTGATATATATTGTGAGTCTATATGACTTGATATACTTGAATAAAAATAAAAACATTAAGTCTCTTGTTTGTCTTTGAAAATGAAGAACTATCAGAATTTTCCATTTGCTTTTAGTATAATTGTTCATTAAGTTTGCTTAAAGAAAAAATATACAAAAGTATTAAATTCAATGGAAAGAGAAAGTCTAGTTGCTCTGCAAATATCCAGATGGATGAGTGTGCTGATTTCAAGAGAGAATACAAATTACAAATTTAGATTTACTGGATGTAAACTAAATTTCTACCTCTAATAAGATAGTAAATCATATATTAAGGGGAGAAACTGAGACGAATTATACTCTTCATGAACCTTCTTGACCCCCTCTTCCTCTTCACACCACCTTTACATTTTAACCCTCACTCCTCACAGCCTTTCTCTAGCCTACCCCACAGTCCTGAAAGAGAGAAAATCCAATTGGCCCAATTTCTCCTTATATGCAAGGTAACCTGATAGGTTGCTGATCAGTCTACAAAGTGGCTTTCCCTTTGTGTAAGTAATTCCAATCCAATCAGCTGCAGGCAAGAGTGGAATCTCTTGCTTTTACTTAGAAGGGACTGTAAATAAGGCAGACACCATATTGACTCCTCTAGTGTACACCCACTTTCTGCCTCCTTGGCCAATTCATGCTTTTCTTTCTGCCTAGAATATGTTTCTTTACTCCTTTTTTGGTGAAAAAGCCATCTCAAAGGTCACCTCTTCCAGGAAGAGGCTGTGTTACACTCCCCCTTCATGGTGCAACCTCCATCAGAGCCCCAACCATCTAGTAAATCATTGTGCAGATGACAGGATAATGTTTTAATATTTTAATTGAAACATTAAAAATGACATTTTTCCAGTAGTTCCTGATATCCTAAGGTCTCCTTTCCTTGAAGGTTTAGACTTCAGGAACATAGGAAAACATAAGTGATGTATTCTTGGCTCTTGTGTTTCAAAAGTCCAGTTAGGGGCCATAAACCTGCATTTCATACACTCAGAAGGAAAAGAAAAAGCAGCCCCTGATACTTAGGAGCTGGCTCAATACTGTCAGGCTGACTTTGGTTTTGCTAGGAGCTAGCCTGAACAGATCAGCCTGGGTATTCTCCTGTTAAACATAATTTCACAAAACATCGATATCAAGCGAGGTTACTATGAAACCACAATGAAAATCAAGACAGTAGGAAGACCACTCCATATTTATGTTTGAACACAGACAAAACATGAACATTTTCCAAGCCACAAAAATACCCATTTCCCTCCCCCAGATCATATGAGTGACTACTGCTTCTTTACCAAGTATAGCTTTAGCTTCTGTCTAGTCTTCTCTCCTTTTAGATAAAATGTATTAAAACACCCAGTCATAAATTTACCCTACTTCTTGACAGTATCCAAATCCAGAGTGAAATCCCATTTCCTTAAACCCCTTCAAAACCTAACACCAGCCCAAACTCTATAATGAGTTCTTTCTAACATCTTCTTACTGACAACACCTCTATTCTTTATGGCATGTGCTACCCTTCACTGCACCAAGTAATAAGCAAAATTTGTTCAAATACAAGTGTGTTCTTTATGGTCTTGGCTGGAGAACATTGACCTTCTGAATGCTAAGGAAGTCAAGGCATAGTTTATGCCATATGAGGCCTGTCTGGAAAAAAGTCCAGCCATTGTTAATGTAACAAGAACAGTTTGTAGGACATCGATGTAACCTCACAGCCAAGGAGAGTGGACTGGAAGGTGCATGTGTGAACAGAAGACTTCACTGTACTAGTCAGAGGGGGTGCCATTGAGTGAGCATGTGTACTGTGTGGCTGTCACATTCAAAATGAGTCACATTCAAAATGAGTGAGTAGAGCAATCATTTGAATCTGCATCATTTTTACATTAAGCTTAAGCATTCCTTCATAGAAACTATTCAGGTAATTCAGAAGGCTGCAGCTATGGACAACTGGTGATTGGCAGCTTCATCATGACACCACACCCAGCATGCATCACATCTCCTGCAGAGTTTTTTGGCAAAACATCAAATCACCCAGGTGACTCAGCCTCTCTACAGCCCAGATTTGGCACCTTGCAACTTCTGGCTTTTCCCAAAACTAAAATCAGCTTCGAAAGGGAAGAGACTTCAGACTGTCAATGAGATTTAGGAAAATACGACAGGATATCTGATGGCAATTGGGAGAACTGTGTGAAGTTCCAAAGTGCCTACTTTGAAGGGGACTGAGGTGTCATTGTCCTATGTACAATGCTTCTTGTACCTTGTATCTTCTTCAATAAATATCTCTGTATTTCATAATATATGGCTGGATACCTTCTGAATGGACCTTGTAAATAAAAAGATTTGAAAGACTGTATACAACTCAAACACAGTTTTTTTCTAATCCCCACCCATAGTAGACTGCATAATATTCCATAAGCTGAGGAGCTGAGACAAAGGAGTAAGAAGATCAAAGAAAAACACACAGGCACTATGATACTGAAAAATAAGTACACTCTACATAAATATCGGGGCATCAAAAACCAGTAGTGTGGTCACTATGTGGGAAGGAAGAAACTTGGACTCTGCTGGGTGCCTGAGAGAGGTACCCAAGGCATTTACTCTCCTCCCTCTCTTCCATCTATACTTACCAACCCACACATACACCAAACCAAGTCTTTTGAGGCAGTGTGCATAGTAGAATTCCTAGATAGATTTGTGGATCCAAGAGTAAGGAAGATCTGTTCTCAGTTTCCAGGTGGAGCTCAGTATTTGGCAAAACTCATAGAATGTTCCAAAGCCCATTTTCAGGGCTCTCTGCCTGGGAACAACCAAGAGGGTTGTGGTAGCAGCTATTACGAGATCCAGACTCAAAGAAGCCTTGTGGTTGTGAAAATGAGACACGTGTAATCTACATGGACCAGCTGTTATGGACCCAAAAGAATGAGATGCTCATCAGATGCAAAAGCGGAAGATGACTCTAGGATTTCCCCATCCGCAACGTCCTGGCACTCTGCTGCCTTCCAGTCACCCCCATAAAAAAACAGGGGGCAAGAAATCCTGAATTGACTAAGATCTCTTATGTTGATAGAAATTAATTGTCCATTTGATGTTCTAATAAAGGCTCAAACAGAAAATTAAGGTACCTTTCACTTCTAGACACCTTAGTTTGTTTAATGAGATCAACCCAGTACTTTTAGTGTCACCTGCTCTGAGCTACAGGTGTTTTGAGTCTGTGAACCTAGGAGTCATGTCCAGAATACCTGTCTGTCTCTGTCACCATATGCTAAGTTTCTGGAATATTGGAATACCATATTAGTTGTCATTGGCCCACCAGTGCAGGTTTTGCATTTGTCCTGAATCAGTCATTAAGCAATTCGCTTAATGGCTGAGAGATTCTATTTTCTCATGAAAATTAGGAAATCTACTGGCAAAAATAAAATATTTTTTCACCAATTGTAGCAAAGACTAGTATTACATCAGTAATAAGTATGAATTACAGAATATTTTAAGAAAATGTATTTTCCTATTTTATAGCTATATGCTAATCAGAACTAGGTTAACTAGATTCAACTGCTCCTTTAATCCAAGGAATTCAGAAACATCCTTAGGGAATCTAATTTAATGACTAGATAAGGCAATTTTGTAATTAGTGTATCAACTGCTTATATGGAATTAAGTCTTTCTGAAGCGCTTGAAGGTGCTTGAAACAGTTTATCTTAAGCAGACCAACTGTTCCCTCACCTGGCTCATCATCAGTCATATGTAGAACATTTAACCACAGACATCCCTGGGCCCATCATGCAGATTCTGATTCTGTGTGTCCTGATGGGTTCTGGAATCTATATATTCGAAAAGCTTGCCAGGAAAATCCAATGATCAGACAGGTATGAGAATCATTGCTTTAGAAAAAAATTAACTAGATAATGGAAACTCCAACCCTATTTTAATTATCATAGATTCCAAGTTAATTTCTCTTTTTATT
Source organism: Anoura caudifer (assembly GCA_004027475.1). NCBI lineage: Eukaryota > Metazoa > Chordata > Mammalia > Chiroptera > Phyllostomidae > Anoura > Anoura caudifer. Next base: position 41,177 of record PVKU01010988.1, on the reverse strand, counting down.
TTATATCAGAACTTGATTTTTTTTCTTTTTAAATCAGTACATTACTAGTGAATGTTATGCTATCTGAGAGTTGCTTCAAAATAAGCTAGAAAGTTGAGGAATGGACTGGGGGTGGGGTAAAATAAAATAAGATTTGCTCATCTTTTTTTAATATATTTTATTGATTATGCAACTACAGTTGTCCCATTTCTCCCCCATCATTCCTCTCCACCCTGCATTCCCCCTCCCACACACATTCCCTCCCTTTTAGTTCATGTCCATGTGTCATAAGTTCTTTAGCTTCTACTTTCCCCACACTATTCTTGCCCTCCCCCTGGTCTATTTTCTAACCACTGTCTAGGCTACTTATTCCCTGTGTCTTTTCCTCCTCTCTCCTCCTCCCACTCCCGTTGCTAACCCTCCATATGCTCTCCATTTCTGTGGTTCTGTTCCTGTTCTAGTATTTGCTTAGTTTGCTTTTGTTTTAGGTGTGGTTGTTAATAGCTGTGAGTTTGCTGTCTTTTTACCGTCGTATTTTTTATCTTCTTTTTCTTAGTTAAGTCCTTTTAACATTTCATACAATAAGGGCTTGGTGATGATGAACTCCTTTAACTTGATCTTATCTGAGAAACACTTTTTCTGCCCTTCCATTCTAAATGACAGCTTTGCTGGATAGACCAATCTTGGATGTAGGTCCTTGACTTTCATGACTTCAAATACTTCTTTCCAGCCCCTTCTTGCCTGTAAGGTCTCTTTTGAGAAATCAGCTGACAGTCTGATGGGAACTCCTTTGTACATGACTGTCTCCTTATGTCTTGCTGCTTCTAGGATTCTCTCCTTCATTTTAATCTTGGCTAATGTAATTACGATGTGGCTTGGTGTGTTCCTCCTTGGGTCCAAGTTCTTTGGGACTCTCTGAGCTTCCTGGACTCCCTGGAAGTCTGTTTCCTTTGCCAGATTGGGGAAGTTCTCCTTTATTATTCGTTCAAATAACTTTTCCACTTGTTACTCTTCCTTTTCCCTTTCTGGTATGCATATAATTCGGATGTTGGGACATTTAAAGATGCCCTGGAGTTTCCTAAGCCTCTCTTCATTTTTTTTTTTGAATTCTTGTTTCTTCATTCTTTTCTGATTGGATGTTTCTTTCTTCCTTCTGGTCCACTCCATTGATTTGAGTCCCAGTTTTCTTACCATCACTATTGGTTCCCTGTGCATTTTTCTTCATTTCACTTATTGTAGCCTTCATTTGTTCATCTAATTTGCAACCAAAATCAACCAATTCTGTGAGCTTCCTAATCACCAGTGCTTTGAACTGTGTATCTGATAGGTTGGCTATCTCTTGGTCTCTTAGATGAATTAGCTCTGGGGCTTTGATCTGTTCTCCTGTTTGAGCCATTTTGGGAAGTTTTTTTGGTTTGTTTTGGTTGGGGTTTTTTTGGGGTTTTTTTTTTGGGGGGGGGGGTCTGGTCCCAGCTGTTACATAGTGAGGGGAGGAGCCTTAGGTGTTCCCCAGGGTGGGACAACCCATGTTGCTGGATTGTGATGCTGTATGTGGGGTCAGGGTCCAAGAGGGAACAATGGTGCTTGCTCCGCTCTCTCTTGGATTCCCCTCCACCTCTTCCCCCAAGCAAATTGGGCCCTTCTGGTGCTGATTTCTATGTGGGTGGGCTTGTGTATGTTCCAGGACCCTGTGGGTCTCTCCAACAAACTCTCCTGAGAGGCTGGGAGTCTCTCCCTGCACCTCAACCCCCACAAGTGTTTTCAATCAGTGTTTTTAGGTTTTAATTCCTGGTGCTGGGACGCTGGGTTGTGAGGTCTGTCTTGCTCTCTGTTCTCACCTGGATTATCTGCGTGCAAATGTGGGACCGCCTGGTTGGGCAACCACCCTGTGCAGCCCCACTGGGCCTGCCTGCCACCACCTGGTGCCCCGGGGTCTGATATCTGCCACCTAAATCCCTTGGATCTACCAACAGCTGCCTGTGTGCCCGGTTCTTCCAACCTCCACTTTTTTCTGCCACGACTCCACCCCTCTTACCCATCTGGATGAATGGTTGTCAGACTTCCATACAGTTCAATTTTCTATCAGTTCTGGTTGTTTTCTTGTTTCTCAATCTTTGTTGTCCTTAATTTTGGTTGTGCGAGAAGGCACAGTGTGTCCACCTATGCCTCCATCTTGGCCAGAAGATTTGTTAATCATTGATAAGTTAAACCTGGGACCAATCACAAGTGTTCTGGTTTTTTATTATTATTTATTTTCCTCTATTTTTATATATGTTTAAAAATTTCTGATCAAATGTTTTAAAAATAAAATTGAGGCATGTGAATAATAAGTAAAGCCTCCTGCTTCTCCCTTCTCATAATTTCATTCTCAGTAATAACTATTATTAGAAGTTGGTTGTATGTTCTTCCAGATAATTTTCTGTGTATCCTATATGAATCTCCATTTCTTATCCCATTTTATATGCGCCAGTCTTGTGCCAGACCATGTAATGAAATTGGTTTAGGATATGTGTCTGGGAAACATTTAGAGAGAAATCACTTCCATCCTCTCACCAACCCTCCTCCTGTTTCCCTTATTCTCACCATCCCCTGGATCAATCCCACCGCAAGCAGGACAGATGCCTTAAACTCACTCCACTTGCCTGAAAATCACTACCGCATTTTCTTCACAGCTCGAAAAATTGTGTCTCCTCTAATTCCTCCCTGGCTGAGAGCTTCAAAGCCTTTCAAGGTAGCCAGATTCTGAGTTCAAGTCCCAGCATCACCACTTTCTAATTGGGTACTTAATCATACTGAGCCTCAATTTTCCCATCTGAGCATGATGTTAACAGTAATGCCAACTCTTCAGGGTTGTTGTGATGAGTAACACCTGTAAAAGTTTAATTTCTGCTCCCCCTCCTAGAATCTTCTCATTAACATGTTTTTGCTTCCCTGCAAGTCATGTCAAACTGATGCCCAAACCCTAACTCTAACCTTACTTACACATACACACACACACACCACACACAAATACATTAAAGCTTCAAGTTTTGTTTTACTAAAATATAGAATAGTAAAAGCATTTATGATTTTCTTCGGCTTCTTTTTAACAAAAAAGATGTCTTTCCATTAGAGGAATAAAATGGGTGGACATGTGTAAAAAGATACAGATATACAGATGTTCCAAACATTTTCTCTAAAAGCCCAAGTACCTAGCTGATCACCACTTGGGTTTTTGTTTTGTTTTCTCTTAAAAATCTCATTTTATCCCTTCCTTTTCCCACTCTTTCTTTAGGTATGATCATGCAGTATCTCCAACAAAAGGTTTCCAAGATTATCTTAATCTATCAAAACTCTGCTGGCAACACATTTCCCAAACTCTGTTTGAGTTGGTTTTCCCTGATACTAAATTCTTTTTATCTATGGCTGTATCTTCACAGTGTTTATTCATTTAGAAATATATATATTTATATATACATATACACCTTCATATATTTATATGTGTGTACGTGTGTGTGTGTGTGTGTGTGTGTGTGTGTGTGTGTATGAGAGAAAGAGAGATGATGCTTCCAAATACCTGGGCCATCACCTAAATGTCCTATCTGTAACCCAGATATATTGACTCCATGTATTCACAGGCAGAGAAATATGCACTTTCATTTGCACATGTTAGCGTGAGTGCACATACATACACAAAAACACATATATAAATCTCTTTTGACCCTATCGTGTACATACTTTGAAAAGTTTGTTAGAAGAAACAGCCTGGTAATAATTCACTGAACCTCATGTATAATAAGCAGAAATGCACCAGCCTTTATGATGAATTGCCAGGGTAACACAGGGACATCTTGTTTGCATTTCAATGCACCAAGTGTCAGATTCTTATTTCATTACTTGCCGGCACATTAGTGGACGGTTTTTAATTTCTTTTTTCCCCCCTTTAGCAAAGCTCCGTGGAGACCTCTTGCTTTTGCCACTTACATCGGGAGCAAGGTTGCATTATTTTTAAATGCTATAGTGTCTGGGTCTCACTCGAAATGTTGCTGAATTAACAAAATAAATGATAGCATACTACCAGCAGTTCTATCTGGCTTTAAAAAAAAACGCAAAATTTCTCTTGCTTTTATTGAACTCATTCTATAAAAGGGAGACTGGAAAATTTGTGGCATCTTCCTCATATTTTACATTGGAAGGGGTTCTTTGTTTTTCAGTTGTGTTTCAGTGGTTTTTTCCTTTCTTTTCTTTTACCCAGATTCATATTCAGATTCCTTACATAAAACAATATGAGCAGCTACAGGAAGCTTTTCCTGGGGAAAATGTAGTTCTGAATTACCATGAATCTACTGGAAGATGCTGGATTCTCAGACCTGTGATGAAGTCCCCTGGCCTACTCACACTCAAAGGCAGCAGACTAAATGTGGATGACTTATGGACTGAGAGCAGGTTTATTTTTCAATATTCTCTAAAAATTTGAAGTGAACTTTCCTCCTAATATTTTCCCAAGTATCTAATCAGATACAATGGAACATTCTTTGGAGCCATGATTCTCAAGCTTGAGCTTGCAACAAATCGCCTGGAGGCTTGTTAAAACACGTGGCTTGTTAAATGTATGAGTGAAGGAAAAGTTTTTAATACCACAGAAAGATGAGTACAATTTACTGTGGGACTCATATAAGCTCATGTCCCTGTTTATTTGTAACCAACAGACATCAGTCACAGAGAAGTCGCGAAGTCAAGAATAATAAAATGATTCTGACCAATGGAGGACACAATTTTGATGGATGCCCAGACTATGCTGACTTGTAGGAAAATGAAGACATCATTAATTTTCAGGCGACTGCCTCCAAACTCAGGGTTTCTATGTCTCCAAAAAGATGTAGCATGCCTCCTCAAGAACACTCATTCTTGGGGAAAGAGGTAGAAGATGACTTTCATATTAGATGACAGGCATCTATCCCATTGTTTTTGTCACAGCCATGCCACAAAGGTAAAAGCCTGCTCTGGAGAGTAGCTTCTCTCCCAAGAGTTTCCCCATGACCCTCTTCACATTTATTCTCTTGATCCATCTCCCACTCTCATCCACCAGCAATCCATCTCCTTGGCTCCAGGATCTGCCTCTCACATTTCTCATTTTGGTTGAACCACTCAGGCTCCATTCTTCAGTTCACCTCCCCTACTCCTACATCCACTATACCTTCAGTTCTGAGAACATTTGTAAGTTCAGCAACCAAACCATCTCCAGATAAGGGACAAACTCCCTGGCCTGCCACCTCCACAGAATATACCAGCAGCAAGACCAGGCATAGCCCCCATCCAGAGAGCTTAAAGGTGAATATTACCTTAACTACATCTTTATCCTATGTTCCCTATAGCTAAGCACAATGTCTTATAGGTCCTTGGTATTATATATTGAATTGAAATACACTTAGTAGCCCTCTTCTTTACTGTATTTTCTTCCAATTCCCTAGGACAGACATGATTCTCACTGTCCCAGGACACCCATCTCATGAGTAAGGGCCTAAACCAGACCCCCAGTAGAGCAGACTCTCCCCCCAACAAAGAGGATGCTTTGCCCACCACTCTCCAACACATGAATTCTCATGTAGGAACCCATGGCCACCCAGTTAGTACATGGAGAGTCACTCATCCATGTAATGTGGTACAAGGAGAGGAATGTCCTGGCCCCAAAGTTCTCCTCTTCTCTACAGGCATTATGCCCTGTCCCTGACCAAGATTTTGGGACTACAGTCATCAAGGAACTTCACTGATTCTCCTAGCCCTGGGTCTAGGGTCAGACAAGTGAGGCAGACCCTGAGTGTGCATGACACTAAGAGTTAGTAGTGCCTCCTTAACATTTGTACCATAGGCGTCTCAGTCACCTGACCCTAGTCCTGGCCCTGGATCCTCTTAAGGATCTCCTTTTGATACCCTAAAAAATACTATTTGAAGATGTATAAAATTACCTCATTCTTGGAGTGGCGTTAACCAACATGACTAAGATGTTCCTCGTTTGTGGACAACATGCCTTTGTGAGACCTGTGAGATCCAGTACCACTTGCCAAGGGACCCAGAATGAGTCAGCCCACCTGTGCATCAGACAATAGGAATAGAGACCTCTGTCCTGGCTATGTAATCTGAAGCTGTCCATGAACTGGCCCCGGCCCCTCTCAGCTGTGACCCAGGAGCCCCATGGACAAAAGAGCCCTTCTGGAAGTCCAGGTTTCCAGCGGAGAAGTCCCAGCACAACACTGGGGGGAAAAATTGAACATGCTCAAGAGAGTAAGAGGAGCAGTGACTTTATCCACATCACCTCTGCCCGAGGACAGCCCTGCTCGGGGCTGAAAGAGATCTTCTCCACCTGTGATTTCTCATGGGGGGTGGGGTGGGGAGAGTGAAAGCCACTGAGTGAGCACCTGACTTCCCTAACTGTACAGGATGCTGCCAAAAAGGCCCATTTCTCTCTCACTCCATCCACAGTAGCAAATCACGAGCTTTGTGACCATAGAGCAGGAAGAGGGTGGGAAAGCAGCAGATAGGGATCTAGAAGAGAATTAAAGGAATGCAGTCCTACTAACTATGTCAAGCCTACTTGTGACTGCTGGGGACGCCTGACCTATAGATACTGCCAGCTGGCCCACAGGTACCCACAGTGTTCCGAGCACCTCGTCCACACCCTCACCCACCCAGTGGCCAGCTCTCAAGGCATGTTGCTGATGACAGCAACAGTAAGTTTTAGCAAATAGCTAGTAAGCAGCCCAGATCTGTGACCAGGAAGAGCTCACAAATTTGAGCTTTAGTGTGGCCTCTGGAAAACAAAAGGGAGGCTGCCAGCACTTGATCTGATTGATGGGTTGCAGCATGGAGAGATTTCTGCCACAAGAGGGAGCAAGAAGAGTGGAGCAGGTGTATCCACTGAAGGTCTGAGACAATCTGAGAATCTCTAGCAGGGCTAACAAAGACGTTGCTCTCCTGAAATCACTTGGTAAAGACAGGAAGAGGTGAATGCTATTTCAAACATGAAGACAGCAACTCAAGACTTCAAGAAATATTAATAATCAAGGGAACATGACAGGACCAAAGAGTCACAATAATCTTCCAGTAATAGACCCCCAAAGATGGAGATGTGCAATATACCCAATAAAAATTTCAAAAAACTGTTTTAAGGAAGCTAAGCAGGCTACAAGAAAACATAAAAAGACACTTCAATGAAATCAGGAAAAAATTCTTAAAGAGGAAAGAATAGTCTATTCTATAAATGGACTTAAAAGAACTGGATAATCACATGCAAAAAATCAAACTGTACCCCTAACTTACACCATTCACAAAAATTAACTTGAAATAATCTAAAGATTTAAACATAATACCTGAAACCATAAAACTCCTAGAAGAAACATAAGGAAAATACTCCTTCACATTGGTCTTAGCAACATTTTTTTTATATAACACCCAAAGCACTAGCAACAAAAACAAAGTAAATAAATGGAACCACATCAGACAAAAAAAAAAAAAAAAAAAAAAAAAAAAAAAAAAAAAAAAAAAAAAAAAAAAAAAAAAAA
>PVKU01010988.1:0-33560 GCA_004027475.1 Anoura caudifer | reverse complement strand
GGGCAGAGGATCTGAAAAGACATTTTGCGAGAAAGCCATGCAAATAGCCAAAATGTACATGAAAAGATGCTCAGTATCACTAATCAGCAGGGAAATGAAAATCATAACTACAATAAAATATCAGCTCACACCTGTTAGAATGACTATTATTAAAAAGACCAGAGATACATGAGAGGTAACAAGTGCTGGTGAGGATGTGGAAAAAGGGAAAACTTTGTGCACTGGTAGTGTAAACTGGAATAGCCACTATGGAAATAGTATAAAGGTTCCTTTAAAAATTAAAAGTAAAACTATCCTATGATCCAAAAATTCCACTTCTAGGTATATATCCAAAGGAAATGAAATCAATATTACAAAGAATTATCTGCATTCCCCTGTTCATGGAGGTGTTATTCACAATAGCCAAGATATGGAAACAACCTAAGTGTTCATCTATATATGAATGGTTATTTATATTTATATAAAAATCAGCCATGAGAAAGAAAGAAACCCTGAGAGTTGCTACAACATGGTTGGACCTTTAGGGCATTATGCTAAGTAAAATAGGTCAGACAGAGAAAGAATGACAAATACTGTATGATATCACTTATATATGGAATCTAAAAGGCCAAACTCACAGAAAACACAGAGTACAATGGTGGTTGCCAGGGCCTGGGAGGTGAGGGAAATGGGGAGATATTGGTCAAAGGGTACAAATTTCCAGATATGAAATGAGTAAGTTAACCACATTATATATTAGAAAATTACTAAGAGTGTAGTTCACAAATATGATCACCACAAAAAAATGGTAATTATGTGAGGTGATGAAGGTATTAACTAACCCTACTATGCTAACCATTTTGCAATATATAAATTTATCAAATCATTATGTTGTATACCTTAAATTTACCCAGTACTATATGTCAAATCTACCTCAATAATGCTGTAAAAAATTACCTTATTTCTATAAAATTATTTCTGCCTTCTTCCAGTCTTTTGTATGTGCATAGAGTGATTCTGGAATGGATTTATACTGAGGATGTTGAGGTTGAGGTTGAGCATTTGAGTTGTATCTTAGCCTGGTTCCTGAAACAATGGTGACAAGCAGATAGTTTATTTGGGAAGTGATTTCTAAAAACCAAGGAGAGTGAAACAGGCAAGAAGGGAATGCCAACATCAGGATGCTATCAAGTTGGACATCGCCCTGGGCAACTGGTGATCCATTTGACCAGGTTCTCCTGAAGAAATATATAAAAAGTATCTCAAAACTGTGCCCCCTGATGATCCACATGGAGAAGTGTTTGTCCACTGCTTCTGTTCCCATTGACCGAGGGTTGCCACAATTCAGGACTGTGCATTGGTGAGGGCCAAATGCCATAGCAAATCCTGCCATAAGGGCTGAGACTAATTAGAGAATGTGAAGTGTCTGATATGAGGTGGGGTTGGGTTTTTTTTTTTTTCACTTTTCATTATCACACCTTTTAATTTGCAGGATTTTTTAAATAATAAGCATGTGATAGTTTATAATGATGATATGCCAGGATCTGTTTTATGTATAAATCTCTATTTGCAATGGGGGAGTTCCTTGACAGGTACTCTACAACTTTTATCGAGCTGATTTCCACACAGTAACTGACCTTGAGGATAAAGTGTGCGGCAGGCCTAAAGATATGGGCCACAGCCTTGTAGAAGGGAAGAGATTCTGTGGACTTCTATGGGTTTTACTTGGATTCTTTGTTCTTTAAGTGACCTTCCCCACTCAAATACAAGGCCAATTCCCATGGCTTTTAAGAAAATTTCAATTTGCCAACAATTCCTAAATTTGTATCTCCAACCTAGACCTCACCTCAGAGTTCCAGGTTCTGTGTATACAACTGCTTGCCTGACATCTTCACTTGTATGTATCACAGGCATCTCAAAATTAATATATTCAATACTAAATTTTTAAATTTCTTCACAAAACTGTTTCTCTCATGATTATATCCATTGTTGTGAACTAAACTATAACCTCTCCGAAATTCTACACCTAACCCCAGTGCCTCTGAATGTGAGCATAGTTAGAGAGGTAATTAAACTAAAGTGAGGTCAATTGGGTGGGCCCTAATCCAATACACATGGTGTCCCTATAAGAAGCAATTTGGATCACAAATAAAAGAAAGATGATGTAAAGGCACAGGGAGACTATGGCATCCATAAAGCCCTTATTATATGAAATGTTAAAGGGACTTATCTAAGAAAAAGAAGATCAAAACTATGAACAGTGAAATGACAACAAATTCACAACTATCAACAACTGAACAAAAACAAAAACAAACTAAGCAAACAAGTAGAACCAGAACAGAATCACAGAAATGGAGATTACATGGAGGGTTATCAGCAGGGAGGGAGAAGGAGGAGAATGGGGGGAAAGATACAGGGAATAAGAAGCATAATTGGTAGGAAACAAAATAGACAGGGGGAGGTTATTATAGTATAGGAAATGGAGAAGCCAAAGAACTCATATGAATGACTCATGGGCATGAATTAAGAGGGGGTATGCCGGAGGCAATGGGGGTACTGGGCAGAGGGGGACAAAGGGGAGAAAAATGGGACAACTGTAATAGCACAATCAATAAAATATACTTAAAAAAAAAAAAACTAAGAGGCCTGGAACAGATTCTTCCCTTAGAAACAATAAACCGTGCTAACACTTTGATCCTAGACTTCTAGACTCTACAATCGTAAAAAATAAATTTCTGTTGTTTAAGCCATCCAGTATGTGGTTGTTTGTTATAGCAGCCCTAGCAAACTAATACACCATATAAACAGTCAGTACCACCACCCTCTAGTAGCTAAGAGCCAGCAGTCTGGGAGCCAGTCCTTCAAATATTATACCTTCTTACTGAACCCCACATCCAACCTATAGCCAAGTCCTGTAAAATTCATCTCAATCTGTCCACTTCTCTCTAGCTCTATTGCCATCACCTGACCTGAGCCACCAAACTTTTTTTTTTTTTTACTTTTTTATTGAATTGACAGGGATCATAATAGCAGCCTGATGACTAGGCATGGTTCTTATCAGTCACCTCCAGTATGGTGTGTATGGACTTTTGAATAGAAATTTCTAATTTGCCTTAAACTGGCTAAACAGGATAGGAGTGGTTAGGGGCAGGTGATGAAGAGGCAGGTTCTGACAAATACTGATAGGTCCTGTGCCAGCTGCTGAGTTGGCATCTGGCTTCTAACTGATTCTGACCTATTCAAATCTATTTTGACTCTCAATACCTGTCTCATTCTTTGATCTTGACCTTACTGCAGACTTCAGATCCAGGGCTCTCAAGGCCTGTGCACCAATCAGTTCTTTATCCCCCTACCCACATGGCTGTCCCCTACTGCCCTAGTACTGCTCAGATCCTCAGCACTTGAAGGTGTCCAGTGCCCTGGCTGCCAGCTCTCTAGATCTGCCTCTAACCACCAGATATATCCCAGAGCTTCTGGGCCTGATCCTCCATCATCATGCTCAGGCCCTCTGTCCATGCAAGGCATGTCCCTACTTTAATGGTTCCCCAACACTTACAGGAGAAAGGCCAACCCCTTTCCCTGCCACATTGTACACAACTGCCAGGCCCCATTTACCTCTGCAGCCTTGTCTTTTATATTACCCCTCCTTCTCGAACACTTCAGCAATCTACTTGTCTCCCAAACAAACCACTCAGTTTCACACATCCATGTTTTGTCCATGCTGTTCTCTCTGCCTCAGGTGCTTTCCTCCACTTTAATCCTAGTTACTCCAATTTGTTCTTTGAAACAGGTCAGATGACCACCTCCCTCCATATTTCACCCCTCACTCTTCCAGACCTACCAGCTCTAGATGCCCCTCCTCTCTCTGCACTTTACCCATTATATATACATTATTTGTTTGTTTTTCCATCTTCATCACTAAACTGTGAGCTCTTGAAGGACATAGACCACCTCTTCTTGACCTTTTTGTTCCCAAGTCTAGCATAACTGCTCACCTATAGTGGGCATCAAATAAGAGTTTGTTGAGCCAAACTGGCCTGATTCACCGACCAACTGCATGTTGTGTTCCAGGTACCAGCCTCCAGCAGGGTGACATGTTATACCCTCTCCACAGCAGGGACTCTGGATCCTGCCTTTCCTGAACTGAGTCACATGATGGAAGCTCTAAATGAAGTATATAGGTAGGAAGCCTAGATGGATTTTTAAAGTTTCTCAAGGAAAAGAAAATTATGAAATGACCCCACTGGGGCCATGAAGCAATCTCTCCTAGTCCAGACATGTGCCCAAAGCCAGCTGCTTGGGCCGGGAGATAACAGCACCCCATGCTGAGCTGCCACCAGCAGACTCAGAAAAGTAACAAATTGACAACATTCAGAAAGAAGATTCCTCATTTCCAATAGTATCATCTATACCCTATGGCATAAAGCACCTCCTGCCTTATTAACGTCTTTTACATTTTTTAGTGCTGGATCCAAGGTGAAAGGGAGGAGGGGGAGACGTTACGTCTGTACCAGAGTCCTTCAGGAACGAGGGAAATGCCATGGCAGAGATGAATTGTAGACCCAGAAATAGCATTTTTTGGATGAAATGTATAATGTTCATTCTTTTTTTAAAAAAAATGTTTAATACAGCCCAAATGACATCATATCAGGTGAGACAGAGCAGAAGGAAGAAAAATACTGTCATGAGAAGAAATTAATACAGACATGAGCTTCCTAAAATGGATTCCACGCTGTACACACTGAAAACCAGAAAGAAAAATCTTCATCAAAAAAAACAAAAAAATCTCCTCTTACAACAGTTAAATGCCAGCTGCACTTATTTAGGTTTTAAACTATATACTGCACTTCAAATACTAACATCAAAACTTGAGGGAAAATAGTATTTAGCTAGTCTAGTCAGGCTCCCAGGTAAGCTTGTAAAGCAGGAGAGTTTCTCATCATATTTACTAAGCTCTCACACAGAACCCCTCCAAGTCTCCGCCCAACCTGCCCCATTGCCCAGGACTTCTTGTTCTCACATTCCCCAATCCCTGGAAACATAAGCAGTCCTATGTCTCATTGAATTATAGAGATCCAAAGATTAACATGTCCGCATTAGTATTCTTGCTGTTGCAAGTAACTGAAGCCTGCATGATCTGGTTTAAGCAAAGAAAAGTGGGAGAAGTTTACTTATTTTAAGGCCATTAAGCTTTCTTACAGGACCCAAGAAGAAGAAAGCAGCTTTTCTCAGGAAAGTACCAGAAGGTGGAACTGGAAAGTCATCAAGATTTCAATTCCATCTCTCATCTCTCACTCTTTCTGCATGTGTTTCACTGTCCTGTCTCTGAAGACTGGCATTTCCTGATCCTCAAAAATCCTCAGCTCCTGAGGCACCCTGCTGCAGCACCACAAAGAAACTAAATAACTGGCTGTGCCTCAAGTTCAATTCCATGTGCCTGGAAAAGTAATTCTGATTGTCCCCATTTGGATAGGATATCATTTCTGTCCCAATCAGTGGTGGCTAAGGGGATCCCCATGCAGTGCGAACAGTTGTCTTGGCTCACCCATCTGGGAACAGTTCCCAGGGTAGAGGTGTTTGTGGCTGTCCAAGGTCCTGAACCAACACTGTATTATGGATCACAGTGTCTCTCCTAACTCAGTCATAACGCAAGTCCTGTCCAATCTCTCCTAGGAAATCTGAACCAAGTGAGGGAGAAAGGGAATCAATACATAGAGATAGAAATAGGTAGCTGGATAGCTAAGAAGCACAGGCATCAATAGGTTGTCAAGGAAAGAAAGAATACAAGTGTTTTGGTATGGTTTTCAAATAATAATTTATCAAGAAAGAAACTACAACCATGGCTGAAGTTTTAGACAGCTAAAAAAAGTGAGATGCAAGACTGTCATGAAAAGCAATTTACACACAGCCTTGCAGAACACTAGAAGGCCAGAGATGATACAACTGCAGTGTTCTCATCCGCTGAATTACATCCAATTGTGCATAATCCACTCTGTTTTCCTTTTTCTATCTTGATGAAAAGTCCTTAATTTTATAATGCTATAGAACTAATAAATCCTGACATGTATAGCATTACATGTTTAATGATTCTTTCACATTTCTATTTTAATTTTGTTAAGTTGAAGCACATGAAATTTTCACTTTATAGGCTAAAACTGATAATATTAGCAATTTCAAAATAATATAGATATATTCTTTGTAATAGAACTACAGGCCTAAAATGAAAATATCAGCCTCAGGACAACTCTCACTGTTTTCTTGATTCCCCAAAGGCAATCCTTTTCAACTTTTTAAAACAGTTTCTTCTGATTGTTTATTTCTAAACAATATTAATATATTCTTATTTCTTGATCTTTTTGTTTTATAATTTATATGTCAACTTTCTCTTATGGAAGATATGAACTATCTCAATTGCATCAAACATACGCGATAACTTGCCAGATCCAGTAGTTTTCTTGAAGATATTCCTACAGCAGCCTTCCATCCTCCTGCTCAAATCTCAGATCTGTAAGCTAGTTGCAATTTTGGAATTTCCCTTCTCCATCACCCTGAAAATTTCCCTTGACCCCCACCTGTGTTGCCTCTCCCCACATTGACCTGATGTTCTCCCCTTTGTTGGTTTGCAATCTCATTCTGTGAAGCACACATTTAGTTGCTTTCTGAACATTATGAAAAGGAGATAAATTTGCAAGAGCTTGTATGTGTGCAAATGTCATTCTACCTTCAGCCTTGATTAATTGTTTGGCAGAATATGTAATTCTAGATTGAAATGTATCTTTCCTAAAATTTTGAAAGCATTACTCATTCATTGTCTTCCATCTTCCAAGGTTTCTGTTGGTATATTTCATGTCATTTTGATTCCTGTTATGTTGTATGTAACCTGCTATTTCCCCTTAGAAGATTTTATACCCTTCTCTATATCCTTGGTGTTCTGAAATTACATAAAGATGTACTTTGTAGTCAAACTCTATTCATTCATTGTACGGAGCCTTTAAATACAGAAGTTCCTGTCCTGGAAATTATCTTGTATTAGTTCCGGATATTTCCCTTGTGTTATTTCTTTGATAGTTTCCTCTGTTTTGTTTTCTCTGTTCTCTTTGAGGCTTTCATTAGTCAAATGTTGACATGTTGAGTTCATTCTCCAGTTTTCTTATCTTTTCTTTCCTATTTCCATCTCTCTGATATTTAAATTCTATTTTAAGAGATTATCTTCTATGTTATCTTCCTTGATGTTACCTTCCAATGCATTTATTTAATATATATTTTATCATATTTTAAACTCCCAGGAGCATTTCCATGTTATATGTCTCTTATCTCTCTGAGAATATTTAATTATAGGGAATTTTCTAAAGGATTTCTTCCCCTTTTCTCATTTGTGTTTCTTCTACTTTTTCCTGTTTGATTGCTTTGGTCACTATTTTTCCTATAAGAGATTTTTTACAAATGTCTGATAATCTTTGGTTTTCCATCTAAAAGTGAAGTGTTAAAAATCTGATTGGAAGATCTGTATGGTTGGATGGAGCTTGTTGGCTTGGGGGCTTTACAGCAGGGATTACAAGGTAGCCCAGGCCTTTTGAGTGGGAGCTCCAAATATCAACAACTGGAGGTCTGTTCTCTCTTGTATTCTTTGTCCTGGTGGGTTTATACTTTGCTATTCCTTCTGTCATTTCAATGAGATTTGAGTAGAAAAAGAAATAAATGTATGTATTCAAACTATCACCTTGAGCTAGAAGTGCTCTATTACCTTTCTGACAATTAATGCTTCTTCCTATAAAATGGGAGAGGAGGGCCACATGCTTCCAATACTGTGTTTATGTCTGCTGATGAATCAGCCCTCAAAAGTCAAGAATATCCCCTTATCTTTTTCTCCTGTGTCTGTCTAGCCATCTCACTGGATAAACCCACTTGGGGGTTCTCATTGGCTTCTATAATTCATTGAATGCAGATAACAGTCAGCATACTTGGCAATTCACTCACCACCTCTTTTTTCTTCCTGCTTTAGCTGAAGCAGCAGGCAGCTGTTTGTCAGAACCTGCCTATTACCTATATACTTAACATGGTTCTTACTGTTCCATGTGGCAAAGCCAGTCTTCCAGTGATGACTCTTGTTTCTGTTGCATCCCAAGACCAACAATTCCAGTGTCACTGGGCTTGTCACATCTCACAGAACTCTTCCTTGCACCTACGCAGAACCTGGCAAGGAGAGTGGGCCTCCTCTAGCAAGTAGCCTGATTTAGGAGAGGAGGAAACATTTGCCTTAAGACAACTCTGGGCTTTTCCCCAGCTTGCACACTAGCTTGCTCAAATGCTCAACCTCTCTAAGACTTAATGTCTTCATGTGTGAAATGGAGATACCATTGGTATTGTGAAATAACATTTCAAAGCATTAGTTGATGTGCTGCTGTGTAATTGCTGTCCCACTCATGTTATGCAACTATAAAGACATACATTGATGTTGCAAGTTACCTTCTAAAACAATTGTGCTGCATTCTTTGTCTCTTAAGGTTGAAGGACACAGTCTGAGTATGAAACAGGAAATTTTTGAAATGGAGATGCCAACAGAGAAAGCAGATTTATCCTTATATCCCAGAGCAAATGGAAGAGCTCTAAAGTGCAGGAGAAGGAAGAGAGTTCTGAGAGAAGGAGAAATCCTGTTAGGAATCCAGTTCCCTGCCTTTCTTCCCTGGGCCAGGCCCAGGCAAGGCAGGAAGGATCTGAGAGTGGGGCTGGTGGGAGGAGGGGTGCTGCACTCTGGCCCTCCTAGATCTCTGAGAGTCAGTCAGTAGCCTGGGAGAGATGGCATGAAAGGTTATGGGCCCAGCTGTAGGGGCCCCAGGAGTTCCATGGACATGGATGGAAAACATGAGTTTGCTGAGAATGAGCACACATGAGCCAGCCTGGAGGTAACCATAGCATGAGGCAAGTGGACCCACAGCTGCGGCTAGGGACGATGGACCAGCCAGATCAGAGGAAACTTTCTGCAACTGAGCTCAGAGTGTCAGCAGCAACAAAGAGCAAAAGTGGGGCCCTTCTCTCAACAGAGGAAGGACTAAGCACAAACTAATATGAGAAAGGAGACAAAGAGGAGCATCTGCAGCAGATACTTCATCAATGAGATAACCACAGGCCAGATACCCATCAACCCAATGCCACTGGGTCCTGAAGGCTCCCTTGAACAGAATGCATGAGGCTTGAAATGGCTAAGTTTTAAACCAGAAGTGATCAAAAAATTAATATGTTGGGTTGAAAAGACTTGAAATATTGCTAGATTACATCTACTTCTAGCAGCAGAAATAGAGATTTGCAAACTGAGTTCAATGTTAGAAAAATTTGAAGTTTCATTTCTTCTCATCTGAGTCTTGGAGGCTTTTGTTGTTGTAAAAGTCACAGCTACCGTACTTGCTTCCTAGAGTTCTTATTGTGATTAAATGAGGCTCTGTCTATAGTCTCTAACACTGGGCATGGCATAGAGTAAGAACTCAAAAATGTTAGTAACAGCCATCTGCCTTTGCCTGCCCCTTCCAAAACTAACACCTGTGAGTCTAGAGCAAGGAAATGTGAAATAATGCAGGGAGCAAATGTTCTGAGGTTGGGAGCAGTTCTTAATTCTTCTCACATATTTCTCCCAGTCAGGTAAAGCCTCCAGACAGTGGTACCCTGGTCCTTGTCCCCATCTCTCTTTTCAGGAGAATAGGCCAGGATGGGCTTCTGGCTCTGGCACCCAAGGTGCTCAAAACACCATAATTTAGGATCACTGACTTACCCTCTTCTTTCCCATGTCAAAGTGAAGCTTGAGATATACCCGCAGTCACTCTGCTAAGAATGTTAGATAAATAACGCAGTTTTCTCAGACACTACCTGTTCAATTCAGCTTGCTGTAAAGAGAGATGATGTGGAAAGACCCCAACCAGGAGATAAAAATCTTTAAATCAGTGAAAGGACAAATTCAAAACATCAGTAGCCAGAATGAGAAAGTCCTGTCGAGAAGTTTCTTCTACCGTCAGGAGGGCTCTAATTTCACACCCATGTAACAGGTCACTTCCCTCATTTTACAGGCCTTCAGGTGGGTCTGAAATTTGACATATCAATTTCTTTCTTCTACAAAAAGATGATCTACTAGGCAGCAGAAAATGAGATTTTTCAGGAGAAAGTTAAAGGAATTTTATAGCTTCTTTGTGTCATCCATACCACTCCATGACAGCTAGCCTCCATAAATACTTATTAAAATTAATATAGTTTGAGCAAGTCAAAAGAGGAAAAACACTTCTGTAAGCCTGTGCATAACATAACTCTCCCCTGCCCAGAGCCAGCGACCATGCACGATGGCATTACTCGACGGCTGGTAATGTCATAGTGATGGAAAGAACATTCAGCAGAGAATGAATAAACTCTGTTCAAATGGCATTTTTGGAATAAACTCCCAGTGCTAGATAGGCCTGCTTTGAAGAATCTGATTGTTTATTCATTCCACCTCTATAATTTACCAGAAGCATCTGCACATATAATATTACAATCTGGTTATTGTGACACTGATTTGGTAAAATCTCAAGTCAAACCAGGCCTTGCCCAAGATGCACTGACAAGCCTGCATTCAGCATCTGCTATTGCACATTTAACCTACATCAAAGGCTTTAGCCTTATCTCCAGAACTACAAAGAAGCCATGTCAAAACTGACAGTTTTCTACAATCAGTTAGCAGGGCCTCTCTGAGGATATTAATGGTAGTTGACTTTTCACAGTTTTTCCTACTGCAGACTATTCGAAAATGTTTTTGTCCCTGTGTGTGTGTTTCTCTCTCTTATCACATAAGATGTCTTCATTGTATAATTATCCTAACTATCTGCTCCTAAGAGTATAACTTTAAAAAGGTAACTGGAAGACCCAAATATGTTGTGGAGTTCATAAACCATCATCTTCACAATTGGGTGATTTGGCTGGGCTGTTTGTCAGGGGGCCCCTGGTGTAAGTATCTTTAAGTCTTTCCTCGTAGCCTGCCAAGCTTACATCCTGAGATTTTGTGTATTCCTAACACATAGACACTTTATTTGAGATCACCCAAACCGGATGCATAGGGCTGAGATTAATGCTCCATGATGCTCTCTGCCTCCTATGTATCTGTAAGAATGTGTTATTTAATTAACAGCAAATTCCAAGGAGGTGATGAGAGACACAAGAGGTACATCTCATTTTTAGAGTCATACCACATGGCAATGTAAGCCTGGAGAAAGAAAAGATGGAGCCTCTAAGGTAACTGTGGCAAGGAGCCAAGCCTGACTTAAATTCTATTTCACTCATGCTCCTCCTCCAGACGCAGCACAGTGTAGCAGGAGAAAATATGGGCTTTGGCCCCACACACCAAAGATAATTCCTGTTTCTGCCACTCCCCAGGCATGGGAGCCAAGACAAATTACTTAGCCTGTCCAAACGTTAATTTTTCCTTTGGAAATCTAGATTGGGAGTCAGTCCAAAGGTCCCCCAGGATTCTGGACTTCCTTTGCCGTAGCCTAAGCTGCACTATGACTGTCGACTTATTTGCCTCTCACCCTCTCCTGACCATCAGCTCCTGGTAACAGGGCTGGGTCCTTTATCACTGAGCTACATAGGCATCCCAGGACCTGGGACTCAGTGAATATTGGATCAATGTTCTTTTTCTCCCTTCCTCTGTCCCCTATGAATGAGGGACCAAAATCTCTTAGGGAGACTTCATGTTTTCAGTTTGTTCATAGGTAAAGAATGTCTACAGAGCACAGGGAGAGCAACAAGAAGAAAGAGGGGGGTGATGGACTGAAAGGAAGAGGTAAATAACTCGAGAAGAAACAAGAAAATAAAAGTAAAAATTAAAGCACATATCTAAAATATAATTTTTAAATGATGGAGGCTTAGGAGAAAGACGGCCAGAAGGTACAGGTAAATTTCAAACCTAGAGAAGAAAAATAGAATTCAACAATAGAACTCTATGATTAAAAGGCTATAACAGCTTAGACTGGCCAAGAGTAAGGTTCCCCTTTATGCTAACTATTGAACTGGTTTTGGCCAAACCCTCCCTTTCAGGTAACTGCTTCTACCCCCACTCTATTCATGAGGTTTTCTCAGTTGGCTGCCATTTTTATCCATAACTGTATCACCCTGCCACAGCTGACTAAGCCTGTGGTGGGCACCCAACACAATCCAGGCCAAAGCCTTTCCTCAGAATATTTTTCATTAGTGTAGACTTAAAGAAACAAGATGAAGATGCTCTCAGAAGCTGTTTCTCACCCTGCAGAGAAAGCCCATTTGCAGAGAGAAGCTGAGAAGGAGCACTAGCCATGCCCAAGATCACAAATCAAATTGCTGCTGAAGCGCCACTGTTCCCCTTCCCTTTTCACAGTATGACCTTCAATACTAACTGATATCCATGAGCCAATGAATTCCCCCCTTTGCCAAATTCTGCTCAAGATAAGTTCCTGTCACTTGCAACTAAAATGGTCCTAGCTAACATGACATATGAAGAAGTGCTATAGTAGCAGAATGCACTGTTTACATACCAAAAAAATATTTATATGTTTACAAAATACCTTTAACGTTGCCAAATTATTAAAGCAGGTCTGGGAGGATGTTACTTGCCTGTGCTTGTTATCAGTGACTCTTGGGAAATTTACCATAGCAGAATTCTGTCCCTAAAAGCCCATGGTCCTAATTTCAAACCATGCTTCCTTCCCATTAATTCCCACTTTGGTCTCTTCACCAGCCATTCAAACCTTAGAGAGGTATCGTTTCTTTTTTCGTCTTTGACATCATGTCCAAAACATCATCACTTCCACACTGTACAGGTTTTGAAAGCATGTTCCTTCTCATAGAGTGGTACCCATCTTCTGTCTTCCAAATGTTGGAAGAGAAAAAAGGGTAAGCTTCCAGTTGCACACTACATCCTCTCTCCCCAGCTTTCATCCAGAAAGTGTCAGGGAAGAGAGAGCCAATTCCCAACTCCAGTGACAGGTCCTGCTAGCGAATCTTAGTGAATCCTAGGAACCTTACTGGCCTTGACAGTGATTGGTTCAGGTATGATGTGTAATGCAATTCCAGCCACTGAGAAGTGAAAGAGAGGCTTCCGGGAACAGAGACAAAGGGCAGCTTTTGATAAGGATTTCTTTGTTCTTCAAAGGAGAGAGACAAAGACAGTTCTGATATTAGGCACCATATCTGTGGACTAGACCCACAGCAGCTGTGCTGGAAACATGATTCAAGCTGGCAGAGGAGAAAGCTGACATTCTGAGACTGGCAGAATGGAAAAAAGGAAAGAACCTAGAGCCCTTGAATTCACCAGTCTGAAGCTGCCCATGGGCCTCTGTTACAAAGAATAATAATTTTCTGAGTGAACTGAGGCAGGATTTTCTGGACTTTGCTGTCAAGTTACCTAAGAGTTATAGCTTATAAGGTCTATTCAAGGGAAAAAGACTGCTAGACCACAGGCTGGAGGTCAGGTCCTCACCCTCCAAACCCTGCCCTCACTCTGCAGCATTTTAGGTCCATTGGGGGAGGGGCATTACTTAAATTTTTCTCAAGTTTCAGGGGACATATAGACTTCAGGGGGAAGTAAAAAGACTGTACCTGGAAAGGGTGGAAAGAGGGACCCCCCACTCTTCCAGGCCATACGCAGATACTCACAGTAAATTTATAGCAGCTTCCTGGGAGGCAGCAGGCCCTGCCACAGGTAATAATCCAATTACAGTAATAGGGATAGTACAGAAACAGTGAGGTCAGCTCTCGGAGGGAAACCATGAACACCTACATGTCAGAAAAGAACTCACTGCATGGATTACACATATCATGAAGTTTTAACCACCATTTCATAATTTTGTCAAATTGCAGATGTTTGACAGATGTTTAAATAAATAATTGTATAGGAAACTTATCCTATGAATTTGAAACTCCCAGCTATTTACATCTATGTACAATTTTTCCAGATGCATCAGAGCACAGACACCATTTATATGAAATTGCAAGAGTGACTATTCTGTTCTGCATTCAGCTTTGCTTGCACTTAGCATTGTGATGTAAACACGTGTTCACATTCGAACACTGTTCCCATCCCTTGCAGTCTTAGCGGTCGCAGAGAATTCTGACACACATGGTTCTCTTAACCATTCCCACTCTCTGGGCACTTTGGTCGCTTTCCATCTTCCCCTGTTGTGAACACACCACCATAAATATCTTTGTATAAGTGACTATTTTCATTTGGATTATTAACGTAGGGTATATTCTCAAAAGAGGTGTTACCAAATTTAAAGATATGAGTGATTTCACAGTTTCTGTTACAAATTGCACTTCAGAAAAATAGGAACAAATTACAGAGTGGCCAGCAATGTGTATGGGTTTTCTGTGCAGAACCTAATGTAAGAGGTTTGATGATCTTATTTATTTTTAGTAATTTAATGACGATGCTCCATAGTTGTTCTAATCTGTATTTCTTTAATAATTATTCAGGCTGAACACATTTTCATACTAGTTCCTCTTTGTAAAAGAAAAGAGAGATTTTGATAGAGCAGATCTACCCACTATAGTGATATGGCAACATTATAAATTGTAAAGATGATATTAATGAAAGGTGTTACCTGTCATTCTTTATATGTAACAATATCTTCACATCTTTAGATAAATTGTCAAGTAGAGTCCAAGTCTTAGCCGTAAATTCACAGAAGTCTGTGTCTGTTTTGGTCCATAAGACTTATTCATAATAATTAAAATAATTTTCTAATTTTTTCATTTAGTTTAGTATTTCTTTTGCTATCAAAAGTTAAAACTCTTTTATAGTTGATTTGATTCACCTTGTTTCTGATGTTATCTTCTGTTGCTTTAAATATTGCAAATATATTTCTCCTCCATTGTGGAAATAAATATACTATTTCATCCTCTTCTGATTTTTTTTATGGCTATTTCATGGTTATTTGCAAGGTACAGATCTGAGGTAAGTGTCATTACTGCCTGGACTTCTGACATGGGTGGCTAAACTTCCCTTGTAACATTAACTGAGGAGAAAAACACACAGCCATTGACGCCTATGTGTGGTGGGTTGGTACAGAACAGCTCAAGAGTCCAGGGTGCTATGGTACCACATGCTGCATCCTCCCGGAGGACTCCCTACTAACCAGAAAGACTAAGTAGTAGGTGTTCATAAACATCATGAAATGAAGAAAATCCACACATGCAGACACACAAATTTTAATGCATGTCTTTCTTACACCCAACCACATGTGAATCTATAATTACCTCAAAACAAAAAGTTTAATTGGGAAAAAAAAACTTTTAAAATGCAGGGAAGAAGCCTGGAGCATGGCTATGCTTTATCATCAGTTCCAACACTCAGGGCATGGGCCACCAGACCGTGGTGTCTTTCCTCAACCTCCTGTTATTTGAGGAATCAGCTTTCAAGTACTGCCATGTTAAGGCCAAAGGCAGGTTTAGAAGTGCTGGGTTTTAACCAAATTGCCAAATATTTATTAAGGGCCATAGGCAATTTTGCTTGAAAGTGGGGCATCAGCTGTCAAGTAAACAACCTGTAGCAAAGAAAATTAATATTTTAAAACTGCCAATAGCTTCTTCCCATGCTACAGTTTAATTTCTGAAGCTAGGAAACTGACATTTTAGTAACCAAGTACATTTTGCATCCAAGAGTTTAAGCTGGAATTTGTCCTTGGACAGGTCTTCCCTTTCTTCTGGAAGGGCCTCTGTGGTGACCTTTTTAGTCATGCAGACAGAGACAGAGCAATTTCGTACCCCTGTTTCTGCAGACAGTGCTGAACAAGTCAGGGCTTTGGATGTTAGGTATTCTGTTCACTAATGAAAATTTGGTTTATATTTTAGCAGGACTGTGCCCTTGCAAATAAATTATATTAAAATATGAATTTAAACTGGCCAGTCTCTGAAAATTATTGCTTGTTCTTGAGAGGTATTTCCTTTTTATCTATCCCCAGTGATTATTCCCAGTAGATGGCCAGCCCAGCAGGCCTGATGGTCTTCCCACAGTGAGGAAAGAGGACCTGGGCTAGGTTTGGCCGGTGCTCCCTGGTGTGGCCAGTGGGACCCCACACTTGGGGCTCTGACCTTGCTGTCATTGCTGCCTCCATCCTAGGAGCCCCCAGGCCCTGAAACAACCCACCTATTAGGAGCACAGGTGTGAGTTTGAGCTCCAGATCCATCACTGCATCTCTATATAACCTTGTGCAAATTGCTTTACCTCTCCTGACTCAGTTTCCTCATTCACAAGATGGAGAGGTGCTAAGAAAACATTAGTTTCCTCCCCATGCACCTGACCCTGGGTTGGGGTGCATTACTATCCTGTACACTCACACTGACCTCCACTCAGGCAAAAAGGACAATGAACAATAGAGGCAACCACACCTACCCCCTACACACCCCCCAATGGGTACACTAGCAGACCCAGTTCTCTGCAGCAGCTATCTAGAAACTACTGAATGTGGGTAGGGCCTGGGACTATGCCATTGGATACTGCTGTGCACCTGGTCACTCAGTTTGTCTGTCTTCTTGCAGATGACATGGGAGATCTTCCCTGAGATCTCTCCCCACAGGTGCATGGACTTTCATCTGTCTCCAAGGCTGACCTTGGTCTTCCTCACATCCTGGCCAAGGAAGCATGAAGACTCCTGGAGGGCAAACAGGCTCTGCCCAATGGGCCACCCTCACTGAGCTACCTGTTTCACCCCTACTCTGTTGGCCTTCTTGGGCCAGGACCAATACCCTGGCTCTGCTCCTTCCCACACCCTTGAATCATCCCTCTTGAAAGAAATTCCTTGAAAGTCGTCTCCCCACACTCAGAGCCTTCTCACTTCCCTCAACACACACTGCACCTGCCCCAGACCATACCTTCCTGTGTGCTCTTCTTCCCTGGGCTCTCACTCTGCAGTCTTCCAAGGACACCCCCTGGGCTGGTGGAGCTTTCACCCAGACACAATGGCAGACAGAAGTGCCTGGGAGGTCCTGGCCCTGGGCTGCCCACAGACAGTGCACCACTGGTGCAGGAGTATAAAAGCCAGCTCCCTTGGCATAGAGACACAAAAAGAGGGGATTTACTTTGTGCTCCAGAGAGCCCCAAAGGATTAGCCTGGAGCTGCACCTTCACCTGAAATCACATTCTTGTCTGGCTTCTTCTTTGACCCTATTCTGCTTGTCCTACTCATTACTGCTCTCCCCTGGGCATATCTCCATAATAAATCAGTTGTACACTCCCTCTCATCTCAGAATCTGCTTCTGGGCAGCCTGACCTAGGACACTGTCACACACTCTGATGGTCTGAGTCCACTTAACCTTGTGTGTTCTCAGGTACATGTGTGCATACTTACATACACATTCAACAGGCATGTGGGTGTGTAAGTGTGCAAGTGCACAGGTGTGTTGCTTGAGAATGTATTCTGGGGGACAAGTATGTTTGCCTGTATTTACATGTGTCCAGGTATGTGTGTTTCTCTTAGTAAATATGGGTATGGGTGAGGAATATGTACAATAATATGTAGTCATGCAACAAATAGTGGGCATGTCTACATGCACACACACTCCTGTGTCTAACCCCCTTTAATGGGGGTTAAGGACAGAAGTAACTTGAAGCATCTATCATCTATCTCCATGGCCCGCAGAGCCCGCGTCCCTCTGACATACCAGCAAACGTCTTCATCAGGTCACTGTGAAATGTCCATAAACACAGCTTCATTTCTCAGTTAAGTAAACATCAGATCCACTTCCACACAAAGCCTGCTGATACATCAATGAAAGATTTGGAGGAGAGGAAATCCTGTGGTAAACAAGGGACTGAAGACACCCACTCCATTTGACTGCCTTCAGCACATTCGGGTGCCTGTCAGGCTGCAACCACTATCACTCTCACCCAAAGGGCTTGGCATACAATTTTCCACTTAGTTTTATAAACTTAAGCAAGTTGCTCATCCTTTCTGTGCCTCAGTTCCCTCATCTGGAAATAGCCTCAGGAGGTAATAATAATATACTTACTATATTAGTTTGCTAGAACTACCAGAACAATGTACCACCAACTGGGTGGCTTAAACTACAGAGACGTATTGTCTCATAGCTCTGGAAACCGAAGTCTGGAATCAGGTGTTGACAGCATTGGTTTCTACCAGGGCCTTTCCCCTCGGCATGTAGATGGTTGCCTTCTCCTTACATCTCTTTGCATCATCTCCCCTGTATGCATATCTGTGTCCACAGTTTCCCTTTTTATCAGGACACCAGCCACATTGGGTTAGGGCCCACCTTAATGACCTCACTTTAACTTGGTTGTCTCCAAATAAGGTCACACTCTGAGGTGCTGTGGCTGGGACTAGGGATACAATCCAACCCCTAACACTCACCTATAAGGTTGTTACGAGGATTAAAATGACCTCGTTTCTGTAAAGTGCTTAGATCAGTGGCTGAGGGTGATAATGAATTACATCAACTTCAGAACCTCTGTGCCCTGTACTATTATGTAACAGTGGTTGCAAAATAGTTGCAAGACAAAATAGAAAAAGCTTTATCATTCACAAAAGGTGAAAGAAAAGACAAAGTACATCCCAAAGTGATTACTCTGTGGTTATTACGAAACCAGTTTCCACTAGTTCACGGAGTATTTGACCCGTTTGAATGCCGCAAACCTGAGCACACCAGGTGGCCAAATGAACCTCCTGTTAACTCTTAAATGTTTGTGCCATCATGTCTACAAGGTACACTTTCCCACTGCCGCTCATGATAAAAAGGCAAAACCTATCCCAGACTGAAAATCATCAAGAAAGAGACAGGAAATGGGCCTTGCCTGTAGGCATCTCTTTTTACATTAACTCACAGCCCTGAGATCCTGGAACCCAATAGAAAGGGCTCTTTGAGTGCATTGTTGAGTTTCAGGCTCAGGGGAGCTTCCAGGATAAATACTGTCATTGTGTGTTTATATTGTGTGGGCCAGTCAGGAAGCCCTGCATCCACTGCTGGCCAGAAGGAAATGGAAATTATTTCCTCCAGGACCCTTGCAGAAACACAGAGGCTGGGCTTGCTGAATGAACCGCACAACGTGGCATCTAGTGGGAAGCCCCAGCACTGAAACCTCCAGCTCCATTTCTGACCACTGACCAGCACCTCCAATCTGCCCCTGCCGGCCTGGGATGGCATCTGCACCCACAGGCCATGCCTGGCAGCCATTGTGGCCTTGGACAGCTAGTAATTACTTCAAAACATTGGGTGAATGTAAATATACTTATTTAATCTAATGTAGTTATTAATATAAATGGCTTATTAGGTCTTGGATAAATATTACATCAGATGTATTTAGCTACAGGTAAAAGAAAATCTAACAGATTCAAAGAAATAGAGGCATTTATTATTTGCTAACAAAAAAATGGTAAAAAGGTGATCCTCGGCTAGGTCTGGTAGCCTTATCATACCATCAAGGAATCCAGAGTATCTGTCTCTCCATGCTCCCGTCTTTGGCTTGTTGGCTTTCGGTCTTCATGCTTGCAGCCTCACAGTTGCAGCACAGCTGCCCCTGGTAACACCACCTTCTCCCTAAGGTTCCGGCGTTCCCTGCTGTTGCTAATTGCTGAGATGTTTCATTCATCCACTTCTTGTCTTCCCAGTAACCCAATCACCTGCTTTAACAATGTCCTGCATTAAATTTCTTCTGCTGCAATAACAGTGATTTTGTTTTCTCAGTTAAAATTTGACTGGTCATGTGGCTCACAGTTATCAACTCATATCCTTAGGAACCAATGCTTTAAAAATACATTCTTAAAGAGAACATGAAGATAATTTTTGGTAGAAGCTAACAAAATTCAAAGTAGGTAATGAGAAAATGATATTGAAAATGAGGCATGTACTCACTTGATGAGTTAAATGTGGAAGAGCTCAACACCCCTTCTAGCCTGCTTCGTACAGGACACCCAGACAAGGCGTGAGTGGGGGCTCAGTGTCAGCCTGCGCTTCACCCACCACACCATGCACCCTGCATGGGGCTGTTCTCCCAAGGAAAGGGCACCTTTTTAATAATTTACACAACGTTACACAAAGGTTTCTCCAATTCCCATTGACTAGCCTCAGCTGGGTCTAGAGTTGCCAAAATTCATGGCAGGTAGGCAATAAAGAGGAACACAAAGAAATACCAACAGAGTATAAAATGAGGCCCACTTGAAAATGGAAGAGTTTTGTCTAAGGTTTTTAATGTTCCAGGAACACAAGGGGAAGGGACTTTTAAGGAGGAGGCTCCTTGTGCAGGGGCCAGGCTGGGGTGTAAAGCATGGAGAGCCCATCCTCTGGAGAAGCAGAGAGAGAAGCACCCACAGCAGCCCTGCTGGAAGAGGCCTCACTAGAAGGGGACCGTACAATATAAATGACATGCTCCCCATAGCTGCAGCCTTCTTTTCTTTTCTTTTTTTCTTTTCTGTCATTTAAGGGTGTGGCCTAGAAACTTAAAAAGTCTACTGTGACTTCTGATGGGTTTAAAAATTCCCCTATAAAAACAGCAGAACTCCAGAACCCATACAAACTAACGTACACCCAATCATTTCAGGGTATCTTCAAAGCGGAGTCTGCCTTTATTCCTAAGCTGGTTTACACAGTTGCCTCCAAGCCTTAACCCCTCCTTCCTCTCAACCCATGTCTCATTCGTCCATATCCTCTGACATAAGAGGAGCCTCACCTCCAGCCCAGGGAACAGATGGGGAATGACTCCATTCATGCCACGGATGCTCTGATTGGTGCTCCCAAAACCACTGTCCTCAGGTGCCCTCACAGTGTGGGCGCCATGGAGAAGTGGGGTTGTTGTCTCCTCCCCATCTCTGTGCTTCACCACATCACCTAGGTCCCAAAATAGCTCTGTCAACATCCAGAGTCTCACAAAGGGCTCCATCACATCCTAGAACACCCTACCCCTATCCCAGGCCTGAAGAAACCTGGGTGTCAGAGGGAATCTCTGTGTCCTTCAGGGTCCCCCACCCCCAGTCCACAGGGCCTCATATATAGTCCACTGAGCTGAACCTTGAGCGGACACCATACCTAACCTATCTGACCTCCTTTTTTTTAAATACCCTCTTCTGCTACCAAAAATGCTCAACACTCTTATAGTTACAAAGCAAAAACTCCCACATACTGACATGTCTGAGAGAGAGAAACAGAGAGTGCTGTCTACATCAGCAGCCAAGAGAAGACCATCTGGTATACTTGGCCAAAGGGAGGAAGGTCTCTCCGCAGCAAGGGAGGGCACTACGTAGGGGCTGAGCAGAGTTAAAGGAAATATTGGTGGACTTGGTAGAGATATCTACTGCCTCCTGTTTGACCAGCAGGCCTGTAGGTAATGCAGCAGTAATGCCTTGGAACTGTGGGAACCTTGGCTGGTCCTGGAGGGGCAGACAGCCTCTATCCTGAGCCAGGGATTTGGGCCATCAGCTCCCTCCCCTCTCTATGCTCACCTGTCCTCCCCTTCTCCTTTCTCTGTTCCTTTCTCTTCATTTTCACCTGCCTCTACCTCCTGCTCTTTAGCTTCCAATTTCTTGTTTCTTCTCTGCCTCCTCCCTCATTTCTCTTTCTCTCCAATACCACATGTGGACAGAGTACTCTTCTACATGCTATTAGAGGTGGAAAAAATGGGAGACACTGACCCTACCCTTAGAGGGTAGGGAAATAAAAAATATTTGCTTGCAGAGACAAGCAAAAGGGTAGGGTTGAATCAAAGATGGCTTTGACCTTCTGAAATGTTCCTTCTGCGTTCACCTGTTAAGGCCGCGTTGGGGGGAAACATGGCCCAAAGGGATGGCCTCACTGGACCCTCCTGGATCTGTTCAGGAGGCAAAGGAAGGGTCTTGGAACCCTTGCTGATGTCTGCTCCATAATACAACCAAATTTATCTAATGAAAAATAAGAAAACATTTTCTATAAGGAACTCATCTATTTCTTTTTAAAAATATTATAATGTTCTGTTTGAGTATGTTTTTAAAGAAAAGTATTTTTCAAAATTATAGTAACAGAGAACAGGTCAGGGCTGGAAGGGCTTAGGGGTGGGGTCAGGGAGCGGCCGCACAGCACCAGCACAGAAAGCTCAGGGAGTTCTTTGGGGTGACATAAAATTTCTGCATATTGACTACAATGCTGGTTATATGAATACATACACATGTTAAAATTCATAGAACTGTACCTCCCAAAATATCAATTTTACTATGTAATTTAAAAATATTTAATTGCCCGTTCGGCAGTTAAGAATACTTGCTTTCTGTAAAACGGTTTTAACCCTACATACTAATTTTGTTTACTTTTGAGCTACATATGGAGGGAATCCTAGAGCAAAAATATATATATATATTTTAAAAGCCTCACACACTTTATTGTGAAAAGTTCTCCCAGATATAAGGCCAGAAAATGATAAGGAAGACCAGAAATATCATAGATAGGAGTTTAAAAATTCACCCAACAGGTTTGATAAACTCAAGTTTTGTATTAAGAAAGAAAGGAGCTAGATAGGAGAAAATTACTTCTTTCTAATTGGAAAAGATCCATCCTAAAGATTTCTGGGGACAACATACAGAAATGTTTCCCTTTTGTGCCAGCAAAGGCAGACTCAGGCCTATGGAGCGCGGTCATTTTCTCCCTTTTACAAAGAGGTGGAGAACCGGGCCCTAGGGAAAAGCTAACTCTGGCTGAGAGCATGAAACTTCCCAAGCTGCCTACATGCTATTGAGACCAGTGCTCTGGCACAACCCAGACAAGACAAGCAAGAGTCAATACCACCTATCTATTCCAGTCTGCCAGGAGGACTGGGGATGGGTAAGCAGAAGCTAGTTGGTTCTTTCTATGTTTTAATGTTTCTTTAAATCTGACCATAAACATAGTAGTTTGTCTAACATACCTATATTATATTAGTAAAAGTCAACTCTGTAGTGCTTTGGGGTTTTAATAGAGCTTTCGAAAGGGAAGCTAAATTCTCTTTCAGCTTTCCATGGTTATGAGAAGCCTAGCTGTAGACCCCTGGGACCCCTAGCAGGTTCCTGGAAGCACACTGCTTAGGAGAATGTCTTGAATCACCCAGCTAACCCAAGAGGTAACAGCACACAGCACAGCTCCTACCTAACCAAGGCACGGGGTACAAGTCAAGAAAACAGCGACCTAAACAGACCAATGACTTAGACAAAAGGGAAATGGAAAACAGCCCACAATTTCTTGTGGATATCCCATAGCTGCTTCCACCATGCCTTTGGATTAAGAATGATGGACAGGATAACCACCTTCTGCCAATTAATTCCAGAGTATAATTTGTAGCCTGAGCCCATCCTGGAAGATCCTGGGCCGCTAACAAACCATGACACTGCTTTAATTTCTCCTTTGCCCCCACACTTTATTAAAACCTGAAGTGGGTTCCATCAAATATCCCTTCCAGGGAAAAACAGAGAGAGGCAGAGAAATGGAGCAACATTTGTCTCAATGCAATATGAAAGATTAGAGTTTGTTGGATAAAGAGGGAGAAAGGAGGGGGTAGGAATTCTTGTGAAACACACGCACGCACAGGGACACACACCCGCACAATTTCTCTTTTGCAATGACCTCCTTATGCCCCATCCATCAGCCTGGGGTTGGCTTATTCTAACTAGCAGATTCCTTTATTCTGTATAACAGGCCCATCAGACACAATCTGCATGCCAATTACTAGCACAGACCCCTTGATACCAAAAAATGGAAATTAGCTGTCAAGGAAAGGCTTCAGCCAGCCAGGTCTCTTTCTCACTCTCTATTTCCAGCTCATATCCACACTCACTCCATTCAGTGCCTGGCTCTCACCAGGGAGTCCCCAGTGGAAAAAGTCATCTAAAAAATACAAACATATTTTATTGTTATTAGTATTAGTTGCTGACTTTCTCAGTACAATGTGAAATTCACCAGTGGGCAAAAGCTGCTTAGGGCAGAAATGGGTAAGAGAGGTTGATTTCTGATAATTGCATTTCTTTGGG
This sequence comes from Anoura caudifer, assembly GCA_004027475.1. Lineage (NCBI taxonomy): Eukaryota > Metazoa > Chordata > Mammalia > Chiroptera > Phyllostomidae > Anoura > Anoura caudifer. The sequence continues at coordinate 9,618 of PVKU01010988.1, read as the reverse complement.
AGCAGATCAAGGCGTCCCATGAAAGGACATTCAAAGAAATGTGAGGATAAGGGCAAAAGAAAACAGACAAGGAATGGGATTCTGCAACCAAGATAACAATCAGAACTTTCACACTTAGGAACAGGCCTAGGCAGAGTTGAGGGGACAGAGGTGAGACAAGCTCCAGGAACAAACCTGCCTTACTACTTTGCATCCTAATCAGCTCTCACAAAGCCAGGTTGTGGCCAACCTGGAAAGCTTCCTACGGACACAGAAACACTCCAGTGCGTTTTCAACCCAACTTAAGCATGCTACCCACAAGATTTCTCTACTGCTGCTCACAGAGCCTCCCAAAGAGTACATTTTATTATGTAATTCCTTTTCTCTTTTTTTCCAAAGTGAGTCACAGAGAGAGGGAGTTTATTTTCCACTGTCAAAGGTCCAGGGTCCATGTTGAATCTCATTTGGTGGGACAAAGGAATCCCTATGAATCACTGTGACTTCAGTTGTGCCCTGAAAAATTCGGGACATCTACTTTCAGAGACACATCCAACACAATGTCGGTGAGGTCCTTATCTGTAAAATTGTCAGTGAGGGATACCTTTGTATTAACAATTTAGTTGTATGGATCCACTCAACAACATTTTTTTCCATTAAACATTTTCATTATCACATAATGCAATACTTGCTCAAAATCTGTATTCCTTCATTGACAAGTAGAAGGTATCTTCACTCTTAAACAAACTGTCTCTTCTTCCTGTGCATTCAGGGAGCTAAAATTGTCAGCAAAACAAATCTGGCATTTTTTAGATGCACGATTTTCAAAACATGAAGTAAAAATAGCTTAGTCATCCAACTGAATGCCTACTATGTTTCTGGCACCTAAATCTTTAACAAAAATTTGTGGAAAGAATAGATGAATGCCAGGAGCTTCTGCAAATAGGCTAGTGAATAAGACACACACCTTGACCTTGAGGAGCTCAAAGTCAGATCTAGTTGAAATCATTCATCATTCATTTCTGGTCCCTGTATGTATTTTGTAGTTGGTGTTAATAGACAAGTCTCCTTGGCTTCCACTAAAAATGGCTATGTGTTCCCTCACCCAAATGCTCTTCCTGAAGCTTTCAGTTTTGAATTACTGGATTTCCAAAAGGGTATTTACTCTCTCATCACCCAGAACTGCTCCTGATGTCAAAACAAAAGCAGCTCAGTTTAGGATCTGATGACATTTCATGCTTATAATCACGTTCTCCCTTCACTTCAGTGATGTTTCAGAATGCATTCCTAGTTCTCTTCCTAACTTTAATTATTTTTCTTTCTTTCCTTCAATATTGTTATTCTTCATGGTCTGTCCAAGGTTCTTCACCTTCTCATGTATTCAGGCTCCAGGACAACAGAGAAGGCAAGGAGAGTCAAAGTTGACCCCCAGGTTACTGGCTTGAGCTACTGGACAAATACAGACTATTCTATTTAGTCATCTTTGGTTGCAAGGAATAGAAATCTACTCAAACTAGCTCAAATGAAAAGGGAGTTTTGTGAGGACACAGAGTGTCTCAGAGAAATGCAGAAAACTCCCAAGGGAAAGCAAAACCAAGGCCACTCAAAGACACAGACACTCTTACCTCCTCCCCTTGGGTGGCTCCTCACGTTCTCTGACTATCTCTGCTCCCTTCCCATCCTCCAGTCAGCCACATCTCAATGTCCCCTCTTCCTGAACTTCATCTGGCCCTTCATCTTGCCACAGTCTTACCCTCAAGTGCCTACCATGCGCTGAAATTCTCCTTGGCAACACTTCAACAAATCCTCTAGAGTGGGCCTCTGATCCACCAAAACCATATTTTCTGCACCAGGAAGCTTATCAGTGAGTTCCCCTTTGATGAGGGTCACACCCCTGGTGCCAATCAGCTATGACAGGGGTGGGGGCAGGTGGCCTGCTGTCTATGAAGCAAGGCCCGTGGGTAGAGGAAGATTCTTTAAAGAGGGAGTATGGGTAAGGTGAGTATCTCCAAACATGCTAAATACAGTGGTGTTATTAAACAGACAGAGACCATTTCTGCAAGTATTCACTATCAAAATGCTAAATGCATGGCCAGAGAGAAGGTTAAGACTGAAAGATCCCTCTCCTTGTGAAGGAAACAGAATGAAAAGGACCAGCAGAAGACAGAAGTTTCTATGACATTGGATGTGACAATCTAGGGAGAAGAGAGTTTTGAGAAGCATATTAGCTTTCTATTGCTGCTGTCACAAATTACCACAAACTTTGTGGCTTAAAGCAAGAATGTAAATTTATTCTCTCTGTCCCAGAGGTCAGAAGTCTGAAATGGTTCTTAGGAAGCTAAAATTAAGGTATTGGCAGGAATGTATTCCTTTTGAAGACTCTACAGGAAAATCCATTCTCTGCCTTTTCCGGCTTCTAGAGTCTGCCAGCATTCTTTGGTTCATGGCCCCATGTCACTCTGACCTCTGCTTCATCATCACAGTTCCTTCCCTGAATCAGGCTCTCCTATCTCCCTCTTTACACTGAAAGGATCCATGTGATTACATTGGGCCCACGCAGATAATCCAGGATAATCTTTCCATCTCAAGATTCTTAACTTAATCACATCTGCCACGTGTAACATATTCACAGGTTCCAGAGATTAGGACACAGATATCTTTGGAGGGTCATTATTCTGTCTGTAACAAGAAGGATAAGATAGTCACACAGGACAAACCCTGCCATGAGTCTGAGGAAAAGCCACTAAGTCTAGGCCCTGCCTCATCTGTGCCCTTCAAAAAAATCATTTTCACAAAGTGGAAGGAGTGGAAAGTAAATGTCAAGAGATTAGAGGTATGTAGGTGGTTTAAAAAAAAAAAAAAAAAAGAGGCAGGAACACTGCCCGCTCCTTGGAAAAGTCCAGCAATGGAAGATGAAGAGAAGACTATATTCTGAAGGGTAACCAGGCCAATGGAGGATGAGGAATAGCAGAGTCATGAAAGTATGAAAGTTGGGGGGAGGAACCCCCCTGAGCCATGAGGAAATAGAAATAGACCAAGTCTTGAGGTGTCCAGGCTTGAAGGCACCTCTGTGGATATGCCATGCAGGGACCCCAAGAGGAAGAGAGGTTCATTATGACTCTCAGTGTTGACTCTTAACTGAGGTTAGGTGTTAACTCAACCTCCATGACTTTCTTAGGCAGAACCCCAAGGCCTAGATAAGGAGCAAGAAGACAAAGAAAGAGCAGAGATAGGTTGGGAAATCAGCAGGATGGTTTTTATGGAGGCTTTGGGAAGTGAGTATTGCTGGTCGGCTAGACAGAGTAAAGGCAAAAAGGCTGAGCAGGCAGAGAAGGCTGGGGAGTGGAGAAATGAAGTGGGGTGAGGCAGGGGACAGATAGCAGCATGGAAGAATAAACAACCATCCAAGGTCACAAAGCTGCTGGCCTGCTGGGTGTGATGCAGGGTGTGGGGCTGAAGGGCAGTTTGGATCAGATGGTGTAGGCTAGAGATAAACAGTGTCACATACTAACCATGTCACACCCCTATGGCACATAGAGGTGTACAGATGAAAGTCAGTAGCTTTGATCCATTTGATTCCCACTGTCTAGTGGGCCCCTGATCCCCAGAAGGAAAGGACTCAAGGTTAGTCTATCAGCTTCAACAAAGTTTTCTATCATCATTTAGCCCTATATCTTTTTTTGTTGGAGACAGGGGATTTTAAAAGACATCTTGAATGGCTATATTCAGGTAAACCTTAAATATGCTGTCCCCACTGCCATGCAAATGTATATCCAGGCTTGTCAGATGGACACTGGTAGAAGGCACACTTCTCCCTCAGAGAAAAGAAAAAAATGTCACTGAAATTATCTCGGGTTCCATAGGTCACATTAGTACAGCCAAACTGCAGAGCATCAAGTATCAATTTACATGTTAGCAATTGTTGGGCTAAATGGAAATCCTACCTTCATTGTGTCTGTTATGTAGGTGAGAAAACTCCGCCTGCCCCAGGGGGCTGGGTAGCATGTGGGCCCAGGGGCCACTTAGCTGCTTGTGTAGGTGGATTCTTTTTCACTTGGCTCTAGAGGAAAATGCATCTTACATAAGGTGCTGCTTCATAGATAAGTCTGTTGTTAATATGCCTCAGACTGCCTTTGCCATGGCTATTATCACAGATACATGCAATATACATCTTTTTTTATCGGCGTGCATTGTACTTATGGTAAAAAAAATAAAATAAAAAAGGAAAAGAGACCACAGGATGTCACTTGCTATTTAAAAAAAAAAAAAAAAATTGTTACAGATTCAACCCATACCACATACTATCCCCAATGAATAAAACTGAAACATCAAACATGCACTAGTCAGATTTGTGGGTTTTCTCCTAACAGACTTTTCCATAGTTTAATGTGATTCAAAAGTACTTCCTGGGTGTTGGGCCTGAGATGAACAAACTTATTAAATACTGCCTGCTATGATTCTGCCTCATCGTTACTATTTTAAAATAGATGAAGCATTTCCTCTTCTCTGTCCTATCCCCTTCTAAAGGAAGAGGTTTTGGTACCCAACTCTTCTAGCTGAGGGTTTGGAGGAGGAGGAGGGGTCCCATGTGAACCTGGGCCATTTCTTCTTTACTACCCAGAAACTGATCAGTCTAGAGAAACTGAGGCAGCTCAACTCAATTAGATTAGAAGTCAATTGTGCAGTAGAGTGACCCTCAGTTGCGCTATTGGCTAACTCCTGTCCTGCCTTCGAAGACACACCTGCCTGGGTGTTTCAGAGTTGTGGGAAACTGCTTGGGGTGTTCAAGAAGTTTTAAGAACATACTTCCCCGTTTTCATGGACCTGGGAAGGCACAAGCTTGAGTAACCAGTGATGAAACTACCAAGGGCAGCCAGGACCAGAACTAGGATCCCATGGAGCTGAAGAAACCCAGGTGTCTCTGGGCCTCTGTGTCCCTATCTGTGAGAGGCCTGAAGTGGACTAACTGACCAATGGTGTCCTCTGTGCTGACTGTAGGTGTACCCACTAACAATGGCAGTCTGTTCTTTCCACACATTTCCAGGCTGCCTTCCTCATCAGGGTCCAGTGAAGTGTTGGCTGAGGATCCCACTTGAGCCCCAGCTGAGGCCCCAGGCTTGAGAAAAGCCCAGATCCCAGACTAGAGTGGGTACCGAGAGGAAGGGGTCCTCCGTGAGACATAGAAAGGTGTGTCTGAGCACATGGATAGAGACTCCAAACGTAATGTGAGTCCTCAGCCATGGAGGCTCAGAGTTTTGTTGTCACCTGCCCCAAGAGGGCATATGTTGACAGCTCTGTGTTCAAACAACATGCCTGAGGGGCTGAGGGAAGAGCGGCTGAGGGAAGACTCAGGGAGGGGATGCTCTCAATGCTCCACCCAGATTCCTGTGGATCTCTTTCACCATTTCTCCGCACTCCTCTCGTGGCTTCTCTATGCTTTTGCCCACTTCTGACTTCAGACCCTTCAAACAGAGATTGACGAGTCCTGGACATGACTGGATGCTAGGAAAGAATTGATACTTTCCAGGGCTCCCTAATGGGAGCTGATCCCATGTCCCAATAGCAAACCATATTAATGTTGCCTTCTCCATCACCCTGAGCATAAAATGGTTACATCAGGAATCCCAATACTCACCTCAACAAAAGCCCTCCACACACACCCTCTTTCTTACCCCTCAGCTGCTAAAGGCTGGCACAAGAAGTGCCAGGGTGCCTGTGTTTTGTCCCAGACCCAAGAGAAAGACTCTTCTACCCAACCTAGTTCAAAATGCCGTGCCATTGTAGATTGTAGCAGCTAAGAACACTGGGCAGGGAAGGAAAACCAACATCCAGCCCCAGAAACAGGCTGGGTGCTCAGGTTTAGGAATGAAAAACCAGGGAATGAGAGAGAGCAAGAGAGTGAAAGGAGAATAAGAGCAAACAAAGCACCCACTTGTCCCAACAAGCTGGCAACCAGTCATCCCAGAGTCCTAAGTGAGAACCCTGCATTCACTCAGGGTTCCGAAAATAGAGTATAGTCACCTATGTGCCTGTCCACAGAAATCAAGGAATAGTCAGTATTTACAGATTTAGTCTATCTGCAGAGACAAAGATGAAGAGCTTTCTGTCAACAATCCAAGTAATTAGGTCCAAAGTGAGTCTGAAATTGAACAAATTACACTGGCTGCCTATTTCAGTTCATTGGGTGAGGAGAGCAAGTCATCTTGAGGCCCTTGGGGGACCCCTTTTAGTTATGCACATTAAGCACTTACATAATATTATATATAGTTCAGGAGAGGATGCTAAGTCCCCATGGGGATATAAGGTATATAATATCTTATTGTTGGTGTCCTGGAGGAAGGTAGCAGGATTGCCCCTGCCTGACACCCCTAGATCTGCGGACTTCAGAAGAAAGGTGGATAGTCTGCAGTGGTGGGGTAGGATTTTCTGGGAATAAAGGGTCTAAGATCCAGACCCAAGGCTTAAAAAAGCTGACACGGTGGACAGATCTATGGAAAAAGAAGCATAATCTACAGTGGGGACTCAGGCTGTAACCAGAGGTCTGTAGTCTGGGGTCAGAGGATTTGTGAGGGGAGAGTTAGATCCGTCAGAGCACTTGGCTGGGGCCTGTGCTGGGGTCCAAGGATGACAGCTGAGCAGATGAGCAGAAAATGAGTAAATAACATGATGCCAGGGAGAGAGCACACTGCAGAGGACAGGCACCCATCCATCTAGGACCAGACTTTGGCAGGAATGCTCGCAGCAGTGACCATAGTTTGGTGCCCATCCGTGGTCCTGGAACAGCATGGAGGTAAGATAGGGAGGTCTTAAGAGGGGATTCTCATCGACCTTAGTGAAAGGCTGTGGGGAACTCACCAGGGTGGGTAGAAATGTTAAGGTAAGGGCATAGAATTTTTATTTCAAGCTGTTGATGTGATTCAAATACAAGAATCTTAAAACAAAAATATATATATTGCAATTTAAATAGAGTGGGCAGTGAAAGAGGCTTGACACAGCTGGAAGAAGATAAGAAAGATAATTTAATTGGCAACCTGTCTAGAGGGCTGCCAGCTCCCTAGGCAATCTCCTACCAGCCTGGTCACCATTGTCCTTAGAGGGCAATTGAAGAGGAACCTCTACTGACACCTCACTTCAGAGTGTCAGCCCACTGGTCCGTTTACTCTTCTGTCACCTTCATAAAGTCCTGGACTGAAGAGCTCCTCTACATAAGTTTAACACTATTTCAGTGAAGAGTCTGGTGTCCAGAGTAACAACGAGGCAGCAGCCCCTCTGGCTTCCTTCCTCCCCAAGGCACTGCCTGCCTGCGGGTGTACTCTGTCTTCCGCCACAGGACTGAGGGGACAAGCCCATCCTCTCTGGCCTCCCCTCGCATCCCGCATCCCGGGGAAGAGCCCCAACCGCTGCTGCTGAGAACAGGTAGAGTGCCTGGCCCCCGTGGCAGTCCTCTGGTCCTGGCTGTCCCCGTCGCACCTCTCCTCTCCCCTCCTCGTCGCTGTGAAGCGACTAGCTCTGCTCCGCAGAGCCTCACAATTCGCACAGGAATCCACATGCACAGCCTAACGCACAGCATCTTGGCCTGCATTACCTCTCCATAATAATCTCATATATCAAAGCTGGGAGGGACCCCCCACTCTGCCTGTGAGCGACTGCGTTAGACATTGAATATCATTATCAGAATCCCCTCGCTCCCTCAGCTTCGCATGCAAACGCCGGAGCTCCCTGGAGTCCTTCCTGAGGAAAGTGCCCTGCACAGCGGACATTCGTTATTTTGCGGAAGAGGACGCTAAGGCTCTAGGAGGACTGAACCAAATTAAACAGAGCTCGGAGTAGGCACCAACCAAGACCTACATTGACACCTAGTGGCATTTCTGGGAACTACAGCTAGCTAGGCGGGTTTCTTGGGAAACCACACTTAGAAAAGGGAAACAATGCCTGTAAAGTAGTGTTTACAAATATTTAGAAGAGGACAGTGTGGGAAACAAATAGTCACTCTTTCATGATAAGCAAACCCACACTTCATATTTCTTAACTTGGCAGGCAGAGGGAGAAATTGAAGCCATAACTCTTTCATCCCATCTCAGGATAAAGCCAGGTAGTAGAGAAAGAGAAATGAGTGAATAAAGCCAAAAGCCTACATGGAATTCAACTTTACAGTTGACTTAGGAATCTGCCCTACACATACTCACACAAATTTGCAAAGATAGTTACTGCAGCAGTATTTGGAGTAAAAAAAAAAATGGAAACAACCACAAAATACAGGTGTTCATGACAAGATTTTGCTATTGTTGCATAATTCAATTGTACCTTTATTTGGAGTCTCCATTCCCCATGGTGTTACAAAATGTAATTGTAGTCAATCCTAGATAAAGTCATGCATTTTGTATTTAAACTTATTCAATGCAGAAGTTTTCTCTCCCTACCTTGGCCCTTAGGTTTAGAGGCCTACTGCAGATTATATTTTGAGTGGGGAGGTATCTGCTCCCCAAATCTCCATATAGAAGCTTATACTAACCCCTCTGTTACTGCATCACCAGACTTTATCCGGAGAGTTTTATAACACCCTCATATGTAAATATAATACCCAGAGGAGGGCAAGGGGCCTCCCTTTTGGAGACCCTGACTGTTTCTCCATTACTTTCATTACTTCCTCCCCATCTGCCCTGTTCCTCCTCCTGAGCTTGATCTAATCTATAGTTAGAAAGAGGTGGGGAGGGACTTCCGGCCAAGATGGAGGCATAAGCGGACACACTGTGCCTCTTCTCACAACCAAAATTAAGGACAACAAAGATTTAGAAACAAGAAAACAACCAGAACTCAGAAAATCAAACTGTTTGGAAGTCCAACAACGATTCATCCAGACCGGCAAGAGGGGCGGAGTCGCGGCAGGAAAAAGCAGAGGCACTGACCGGGCACGCAGGCAGCAGCGGCTGGCAGCACCCAGGTGCACAGGCGGCGACTAGCAGACCCCGGGCACGGGGCGGCAACTGTGCAGAACCAGTGAGGCCACACAAGGTGGCTGGCTGACCGGGTGGTCCCACATTCACTCGCAGATAATCCAGGCAAAGGGGAAGCGGTGAAAGGAACTGGAATCTGAGAGTGAGTAAAGCAACCGCCATTATCTCCTCTCAGACCCCGCCCCCACATACAGCGTCACTACCCAGCGACTGGGCTGTCCCGCCCTGGGGAACACCTGAGGCTCCACCCCTCACTACATAACAGCTGCGACTAGACAAAACAAACAAACAACCAAAAAAAAAGAAATGAAAATAGGGATAAAGGTAGAGTCACCTACAAAGGAGTTCCCATCAGACTGTCAGCAAATTCCTCTAAAGAGACCTTCCAGGCAAGAAGGGGCTGGAAAGAAGTGTTCCAAGTCATGAAAGGCAAGGACCTCCATCCAAGATTGCTCTATCCAGTAAAGCTGTCATTTAGAATGGAAGGGCAGATAAAGTGCTTCTCAGATAAGGTCAAGTTAAAGGAGTTCATCATCACCAAGCCCTTATTATATGAAATGTTAAAGGGACTTATCTAAGAAAAAGAAGATAAAAAATATGAATAGTAAAAAGACAGCAAACTCACAGGTATTAACAACCAGACCTAAAACAAAAGCCAACTAAGCAAACCACTACAACAGGAGCAGAA
>PVKU01010987.1:0-47320 GCA_004027475.1 Anoura caudifer | reverse complement strand
TGGATAGAGCAATCTTGGATGTAGGTCCTTGACTTTCATGACTTGGAATACTTCTTTCCAGCCCCTTCTTGCCTGTAAGGTCTCTTTTGAGAAATCAGCTGACAGTCTGATGGGAACTCCTTTGTAGGTGACTGTCCCCTTATCCCTTGCTGCTTCTAGAATTCTGTCCTTCATTTTAATCTTGGCTAATGTAATTATGGTGTGCCTTGGTGTGTTCCTCCTTGGGTCCAACTTCTTTGGGACTCTCTGAGCTTCCTGGACTTCCTGGAAGTCTATTTCCTTTGCCAGATTGGGGAAGTTCTCCTTTATTATTTGTTCAAATAAGTTTTCCACTTGCTGCTCTTCCTCTTCTTCTTCTGGTACCCATATAAGTCGGATGTTGGGATGTTTAAAGATGCCCTGGAGGTTCCTAAGCCTCTCCTCATTCTTTTGAATTCTTGTTTCTTCATTCTTTTCTGTTTGGTTGTTTCTTCCTTCCTTCTGGTCTACTCCATTGATTTGAGTCCCAGTTTTCCTCCCATCACTATTGGTTCCCTGTGCGTTTTTCTTCATTTCACTTATTGTAGTCTTCATTTGTTCATCTAATTTGTGACCAAAATCAACCAATTCTGTGAGCTTCCTAATCACCACTGCTTTGAACTGTACATCTGATATGTTGGCTACCAGTGCTTTGAGCTGTGCATCTGATAGGCTGGCTATCTCTTAGTCGCTTAGATGAATTAGCTCTGGGCCTCTGATCTGTTCTCCTGTTTGAGCCTTTTTTTGTTTGTTTGTTTGGTCTGGTCGAAGCTGTTACGTAGTGAGGGGCGGAGCCTTAGGTGTTCACCAGGGAGGGGCAACCCAGTTGCTGGGTTGTGATGCTGGATGTGGGGGTGGGATCTGAGAGGGAACAGTGGTGCCTGTTCTGCTCTCTCTTGGATTCCAGTCCCTTCTGCCGCTTTCCCCAAGCAAATTGGGCCCTTCTGGTGCTAATTTCCATGTGGGTGGGCTTGTGTACATTCTAGGACCCTGTGGGTCTCTCTAACGAACTCTCCTGTGAGGCTGGGATTCTCTCCTGGCACCTCAACCCCCACAAGTGTTTTTAATTGGTACCCTTAGGCTTTATTTCCCAGCACTGGGGCCCTGAGTTGCTCAGTCTGTCCTGTTGCCCGTTTTTGCCTGGTTTATCTGTGTGCAAATGTGTGACCGTGGTCAGCCACCTTGTGCACCTTGCTTGGTCTGTTCGTTGCCTCTCTGCACTCTGTAACCACCACCTGCATGCCTGGGACCACTAGCCACTGCTTCCTCCTGCTACGACCCCTCTCCGCCAGCCACTGACTCCCCTCCTCTTACCAGTCTGGGTGAATCATTGTCGGACTTCTATACAATTCAATTTTCTATCTCTTCTGGTTGTTTTTTTTTGTTCTATATTTTTGTTGTCCTTAATCTTGGTTGTGAGAGGAGGCACAGTGTGTCCACCTGTGCCTCCATCTTGGCCGGAAGTCGAAGAGTTATCTTTTTAAATGTAAATCAGTTTATGTTACTTTCCTACATCAAAGCTCTGGTGGCTTGCTATCATGTAGAATAAGATGAAAAATCTTTACCATGACCTGCAAGAGCCTCCATTTTCTGACTCTGTTCTCCTTCTTCAACATCACCTTCTATGTCTCTCTCCAATCAGTATTGCTCCAGTCCAGCCACATGGGGCTCTTCGCTGTTCCTCAAGCTCGCCAGGCTTGCTTCTACCACAGGGCCTTTGCACTTGCTGATATTGCTGCCCGGAATTCTCCTCCCCAGATTTTTGTACAGCTTCTTTTCCTTTGTTGCATGTCTCAGTTTAAGTGTTAGCTTTTCACAAAGGCCTTCCTTCCCTGACCTTAAATACTTCTCCCTTGGCCCTGCTATCTGTCTCTCATTCTCTATTTCCTCATGTTTTTATCCTTTATAATGCTGATCACTTTCTAACATTATTTTTTATATTTGTTTAGTTGCTTCTTTCTCTACCAGAATGTAAGCTCCGTATGAGCAGGGCCTTGTTTTTTTTACTGACAAAACCTCAACTTCTAGAATACAGACTGGTACATAGTAGGTGGTTTCTAATTATTTACTGAATTAATTAACAATTGTTTAATGTATGAAAGACCTTGGAGTACCAGAGTAAGATGTAAGGCGTACACAGAAGATGATGAATTATCAGCTGTCTTTATATGGACGGTACAGAGCTGCCACACAGCCTCCTGCTTGCCAGGTTACAGTCTCTAGTTTAAATATGCATTTAAATATGCACTTAATTAAAAGTTGGTTCTTTCTTATTAGGTGTTCCAATTTTGCATCTGATATCATTTCCTTTCCCTGAAGTCTGGCATACTATGGATGACAATGAAGAAAATTTGGATGAAACAACCATTGACAATCTCAACAAAATCATACAAATCTTTGTGTTGGAATATCTGCATTTGTAATATTCTCATTTAGTTTATGGTAATTGCATCTACTATTGAATTTGAAAGTCAAGGTACAATTTAAAATACATAATCTGACTCCAGATCAATGCTGTGTGGACGTTTCTATCCCAGGGATTCATTATGTAGGTAGCTTTGAATATGCAATTAATAAATCCTGGATTTACATTACATCCTCAATTTCTTGTTAATTTTTACCTAGAGATACAAAGGGGAAATGTAAGGAAAACAGAAACTATGAACCTGAACTGGGCTTATATACTCAGTATCACAGTCTTCTGAATAGAACTTAAATATACTGGTCATGTGTAATATGTAGCCTTGATTTGAAGATTTCTTGTTACTGGGGAACCTATTGCATATAATACAAAAACAGAGATGCAGTTTGAAGATTCTCAAATTTCTTTGAGAAATCTTGATAGGGTTTATATCATTAACATTAATTCAGAATTACATGCCATGCTGTGAATTTTTTGTAGAAATGAAAAGTTTTAGAATTTAAAGTATAGTTCAACTTTTATAGAGTATTACAAATTTAACATTTTTATTTTAAACATAATATAGGCAGTAGCAAAAAATAGAAAATGGAAAAAAAAGAAGAAAACTATAATGCCATCATGTTAACAGAATCTTTATTCAATCTTTAGTTTTTCCTCATGCATTTTCAATGCAGATTTTTCAGAATGTAGTTACAATCACACTGTGTGTACAGAAGTTTTTGTCCTTTTTTTCTGTTCAATTATATATGTAACTACCAGCATTTACTTGCTGCTTTGATCTTAGGTTGGGATGAAGACAAGAAAAGGTGGGTGAGTGTGACCTCCGCAGTCAATATTAAGTGACAGAGCCGTGGCCCAGTAGTTACAATTTTTGCATGGGTAAATTATATGCTATTTAAGTTGGGTTAATTACTTTTAGCATATTGTTTTTAGCTGATTCATGGAAGCAAAATTGTTTGGGCTGGAAACATGTAGGAATTCATGGATTTCTGTTTAGTTATACGAAACAATTATTTAGAAATACAAATTTGATCTGTTAAACAATTAGGAAATTGATTCTACCATATAGATGTAGTTGGGGCCTCTGATCTTCATATGCTCCCTGTTCTGAGAGGATAATTAATAAATAATCACTGATTTAATGTTCTGGGGACAGGCAGGGCTGCAGACAGACCAGCTGAGTGGGGAAGCAATGGCAGCTTCAAGTTCAATGACCAAGGACGTCATTGGGAAAAGAATTTACCAAAATGTACCTTTCAGGTTAAAAAAAAATTAGTCTAATTTTAGTTGTATAATTATATTAAAGAACAGTCAGAATTCTATAATCATATATATACATGTATAAAACATTATCAGTAATTTCATGTTTGTAAATTTTACAGAATTAGAGTTTTCAAGGATTTGTTTTTATTTTACAAATCTGCTTCTGAAATTATGTAAAGGATGCCATGCCTTTGTAAGTTACATACTATCATGAGCTGACATCGAGTACTGCCTGTGTCAGGCAGTGTCATAAGTGCTTTGTATATTCTTACGAACTTATTCCTCGCAACAATCCTAAGGGGTAGGTGGTATGATGTAAGAGTGCCTTCTTCAAGACCACGCAGCTCAAAAGTGGCAATTGTGGGATTTGAACACAAGCATTGCCACTCATGGGCTGTGTGGTCTTGAACAAGACCAACACAACTTCTTCAAGGCTCCAACTTCTCAGAATATGCTTAATGCCAAATGCAAAGCAACAATTGTGTCTTGAAATCACCATAGGTCATTCACTCAATGTGGGAGAGCATTTGTAAAGCGCTGCTGTTAGGATTCAGCTGACAGTGTTAGGCTCCAGAGGCACACCATTTGCATGCAGAATTGTTTCTCTGCCACAGCGAAAGCTGTTTTCACATCAGCATGGGTATGACAGAAATGAACACGAGTGCTTCCAGGCCTAAGAATCTAAACCACAAAGCAGGATTAAGGGAGGCTGAGTTTTCTGGATTAACTCTTGGATAAGATAAAACATTTGAAAGGGGTTCAGGGAAACACATTTTTTTTGACACCAGAAAAGAAATGATTTAATGGATGATATTGAAGCAGAATGAAAAGTTTTAATAAGGAGCCTAAACATGAGTTGCCATTAATACATATGTAATTATAAGCCTAAAGAATAAGTTCCTTTTGAAACAGAATGAAATTAATAGATCTACTGTAATCTGTTGAGGTGGCATTAGTTGAATTATTTTTAGGGGAGGAAGTTGGAGGATATGTTGAAATAAGATAAAGGGAAAAATAAAAACATAAACAGCTTTATCCAGTGAAGGTTTCCTTCCTTCCTTTGCAATAATTCGAGAAAAGCAACCATGATGCTGTCAAGGGAAACATTTTAATTTATTCATCTTGATATTAGTCTCTGAAATATATTCTGTGTAATTCATGCCAGCCAGAAATATTACTTTAAAAAAATTATAGCTGTGGAGGCAGTGCTCCATAAACATTTTGTTGCATTTGGAATTTTTTACGTGCATTTTGGAGCCTTTCAGTACCCCTAAGAGAACAATTTGTATGGTTTCTCTATTACTGTCAACTCTGCAATACATAGGGCTATTTTTCTTTTCCAAGAGCAATGAGTTCAAAGGCGAATATTCATAAAAGAGCATTCATAAGCTTGGCATCTAAAAAAATCACGGGCCTGTTACTGCAGCTTGAGGGTGGTGGCTGGAAGAGAAAAGACAGATCCTTTAAAATGGAGACATGCTTTAGACGGGGAAGCAGTTGTCGTAAGAACAAAGCAGCCCATGTTTCCAGCTCCAACTCCAAACCCTTAAACTGTTTATTTCCAGGACCTTCTCTCTCCCATCAAAGGAGTACATTCATTACGGTGCTGCAGCAAAATCACGTGAGCACTGAACACTCGCGCCCTCACCTTGGCCCAGCTGGAGGTGATTACGTACTTCTCAGAAAGCGGGGGACGGACAAAACACAAGATACTTCCATTTCTCTCACCTACAGACAGCCCGACGTGAGGCTTGGCCATGGCCTCTTCTGCTGAAAATGAAATCTCCATTTCTTTGCAAGCCCCAAATTGGAGGAATGATGGTGGGGGGTGAAGGATGTAAACAGAAGAAGAGGCAGACTTGGTGGCAGCCAGGGTGATTCAAAGTAAAGCTCACATAGAACATTTGGGGAAATTACTTGCATTTGCTTTTCATGAAGGCCTGGGTCTGTGCTCTCGTAGCCGACCTTCCCACCAACTTCTGGCTTCAAAGATAACTGTATGAAAGAGTGAGGTTTCACTCTGAGTTTCGGGGCCACGCTCTACACAGTCTGAAGCTCTAAAAGTAGTTTTGAAGTGGTTTAACTGTCTTCCCTTACTTCTCCCTTCTGTCTCACTTCTCTGACTTCCCTGGTACCTCTCTCTCCGCCTTCAAATAGCCAAACGACTGCTTTGTTGTCGGGCAGACCCCAGTGTGTACAGTCCCCGCCATATTCCATGGAAAGGGCTGAGGTGGAGAGGAGAGAGGTCGTTAGCTGGGTGAGCCGGTGGGGTGGTACAACGCACCCCTCGAATCCTCCTAAACATGGAAATTGCCCCCAGGATCTTGGCACTACATCCAACAGCCATAATTTATGGCAGTTATGAAGAGAGCCGAGATGAAAGGGCCGTCTGCGTCCCTCTGCCTGGGTTTGGTTGGCGAGCTCATGCACTGTGAAGTCATCTCGCTGTGCTCAGATTTCAAAGGCGGCACATGGAATGCAGCCCCCTCTCCGGCATCTCCGGATCCGCCGGTGCAGAGATCAGACCATTTGCTCGAGTTTTACTATCGAGAGCACAGAATTGCCAAGAAGAGGGAAAAAATGGTTTAAAACAAAAGGAAATAAAACAAAAATTTCGTAAAGATGACAGAGATGAAAAATAGAGATTACAACGGATAAATTATAGAATATAGAACCTTTATTCTCTTACATTTACAGAGCACCATGGGGCAGGAAGGTTCTTGGCGTTCAAGGATTTGACATTTGTGGTTTTGGCTAACAAAGAGTGACACGTAATAAATTATTCAAGCTGAGATTGGCATGGAGAAGTAAATGAGTCTAGCTGACTGCCAGCCACCAATTTCATTGTTGTTCTCTAGTCATCCATGCAGTTAACACTTGGGAAGTAATAAAACCCACTTGTTCGTAAAAAATGACCCCCCCTCCCTCCCCTCCCCCACCCCTTCTAAGCCCTTCTCTCTTGCTGGAGATATGATCAAAGATGTCTAGAAAAATAACGTCAACACAGAGCAGCTTTATAAGTGATTTTAATTCTTTATTGATAGATGAATTAAGAGTGTGAAAAGACTGCTTTAAAATTTTCAAGTTTTTGAAATTGTCTTCTTTGGGGACGAATGATATTCAAAAGTGTTTAGGATATTTCCCTTGGGAATGTGAAGAATGCATTTTAGGTTATGCTAGAGTTATTTCACATGAGTAATTGATCACAATGGTCCTTTGATTGGTTTACCCATCCACGTAGCTGTATATCAGTGAACCCAGAGACTAACTTATCCTCAGTTGGTGCTCAGACTAGACTCTAGGGAGCTTGATTTCTGGTACATTACATGGCTAATTTCAGCCCAGTTAGGAAGGGTCTGAGGATTTTCTAGTTGATTTGTTCTAAACTGGGGGGGAGTACACGCCCCTAGGGGGCAGTGGGATGTGTGTGTGTCTGTCTAGTGGGACAGGTGGTGGATCTTTGGTGTCATAATAAGTGAAGGGAGCTTCTAGCATTTTGTTTGCAGAAGCAAAAATGAATGTTCAGAGCAGTGTGCACAATAAAGAATAGTCTCACCAAATGCCATTAGGGTCTCCATTGAGAAAAACTGACTAGATTTCAGCATCCTCATTCTAAAGGTTCAGATATCAAGATCCAGGGAGGATGGATCATTTAAGATTCTTCTGGCAATAAGTGACAAAACACCTAATTCAAATCTACCCAATAAAAAAGGAAATTTACTTCATGACTCTGGTTCAGGCACAGCTGAACCCAGAACCCTACCTGTTCCTATCTTTCTGCTCTGCCCTCCCCTGAGTCAACTCTAAATTTAGGTCTGCTTTTCATCCTGGGGCCAAGTTGAATGCTAGTAGCCTCAGGCTCACATCTGCACAACCCCGATCTTAGTGAAAGGAAAGTATCCTGTCCAACAGTTCCACAATTTCCTCGGCCTGACTGCCATTGGCCCAAGTGGGGCTCTAGGTCCATTCCTGACTCAGTCTCTGGGCTGGGGAATGCCATACACTGATTGACTTTGGGCTGGGGCTCGTGTGTACCCCATTAGATTGGGGAAGGGTTAGCTTCACCAGACCACAGGAGTGAAGGTGGGCCAGGGGATCCCCAAAGGAAGGTCTAGAGAAAGGATGTTGTACAGACAAGAGTAACTAAAGTTCACAGCAAGCGAGTAGGGTGACTTATGCAAAGACCTACAGGCACGGCACCACGCTGCCTTTATTTTTATCTCACGCAGGATGTAGCATTATCACGTTCTCTTTCCTCCATCAAAGTTCTTAAAAGAGGGTCAAAACCTTGGAAAAGAAGCACAGGAGTTATAAGAGTAGGTTATGCCCCAGGCTTTAAAAATTCTGGATTGGAAGATTTCTAAATACAGCTGCTCATGCTTCATTTTCTTGTAGTTGGATCCTGGTGTTGGACATGAGAATTTGTCAAAGGAAAACAATTGCTTCCCCCATGCTCCAATTTCCTTGAGAATCATGATGTTTCTGCCCTAGACCTATATAGCAAGTGTGCAGAGCTTAGAAAACTATATTCAAAGGAAGGGCACCTTTGGATACCTAAACTTTCTAGCATTTCATCTTGGCAGAAAGACAGAGAGATTTCAGAGAGTAGCTGGAAACACCCAAGAAATTGAAGATACTTAGATATGGACCAGGAAAGGTAAATTGCTTGGTTACAGGAGGCTGGCAGTCATGGGTGAGACCTTTGTTCAGATTACACCTGAGGACAGACTGTGAAGCTGATGAAGAAGATCAGGGTGGGCAGGAGAAGGAAGAGTTGGCTGACTCACTGTGAACTTTCGGTCCAGATGGTCTCAAAATCAAAGCGTTTAGAGAAGCACTTGATCAACGAGATGTTTCTTACACCACTCCTCAAAGGCCCGTAAATGTTATCAAGCACACGCATGAGGGCCGTCTAGGTCATATGTCTCCATCAAGATCAGAGCATGGGAGGAGTCTGAACGGAAATGACTGTTCAGGGGCTGGGACCAGGAAAGGGGAATCCAAGTGTTGTAGAGTTGAAAGAATTCTCAGAAATGATCACCCTCAGCTTTAGATTTTTCCCTGGGGGCAGTGCTTCAGAGAGAGTCCCTTCCCTTTCCTAGTGATAGAATGTGTTCCAACAATTTTCAAAGTTTTGTGTTTTAAGTCATAGAACCCTTTCTTCAGAGGAAATCTTACACAAAACCCCAAAGCTAAAAGAGGAGGGGGTGTGGTTGAAGCAGGGAGAGAGGCCTTGGAACCCTGTTGGCTAAGCCTTATTCAACCCCACTCTTCCTTCCCTACCCACCCCCACTGCCCCTACCCACACTCTCTGCCCCTGCCCCACCCTTGTGGGGACTGCATGAAACCTAGGGCTCTGCAGAACATACCTTAGAACTCTGATTTAATTCTCAGTCTCCTTTCGCTCAGTTCTCAGACAAAATGATCTGGCTGATCACTCACCCACTGGCTTGCAGGTCCCTAATTTCTCCTAGTTCTCCCACCTCACCAGTCTCTCATTCTGTCTTGCATCGTTTTGTGTTCCTGACTCCTGAAAGCGGGGATATTCTGGGGTTTAGTTCTTAGACCTCTTTTCCAACTATACTCCCTTCCCAGGTAATCTCATCCAGTCCCACAGCTCTAAAGTTACATGCACATGATTGTCAATTTTTATCTCCAGTCCCAACCTTTCCTTGAACTCTACACATCTCCATTGGGATGTCCCAAAGACACCTCGCATGAAGATATGCAAAAACAAACTACAGTTCCATGCATTCCCCCACATCTTCTCCCCACATCTCAGTGAATGAAAAATGTTGACCCAGTTGCTGACTCCTCTCTCTCAGTTCAGGGCATCAGCAAATCCTGTTGTGTTCTTTTATGCTATGTCCTGATCTGTCCACTGTGGAGCGCTGCTCCTACTCTGGGTCACACCGCCATAATCTCTCACCTGGCCTTCCTTAGTCTCCTCTCCACACAGGAGCCAGAGCCATCCTTTTACATTAGAGCCTGGTGATATTTCTGCTTGAGCATCCCCTCACCCCCCCCCAATGGCTTCCCATTTCACTTGAAATAGAATCCGGTGCCTTTGTCATGGCTGGCTAGACCTTACATGATCTGGCCTCTCTACCTTTCTGATTTTACTTCCTACCACTGTCTTCCTCACTCACATCACTCTGATCATATGGACCTTCTGACCTTTCCCAAGCAGGCTGAGCCTGTTCTGGAATTACCCAGGAGCCATGCAGCAGGAGATCAAAGCTCAGGAGCCAGGCGAGAGCCTGAGGCAGGGTTGTGAGCTGTCTGTGCCTGGACTCCTTCTCCAGGGCCAGCCTGAAGGGCGGCCATCCATTTCTAGCAGGTTCTGAGAGTGCTGCCCTCAGGGGAGTGGCTGGCTGAGAAAGAGAACAGCAACAAGATTCAGCCGGTCCCTCGGTCTGTCTCTTGCCTGCCTCCACTTCTCTCCTTCAACAGAAAGGTATTTTAAGAAATGCCAAGGAAAAAGAGGTGAGAAATATGGGGTATGAAATAAAGTGGAATGAAGAATCCCAGTGTTGAGTATTTTTCAGCACTGGGTAAAATTTTGGGGTGAGATGTAGATGTGGGTGAAGAGCAAAAGGCCAGAAGAAATTTGACAGAGGAGAGAGCAGAGGGAGGGAGTTGAGGTTCCTTCAGGTTTAAGCGAGAAACTTGCCCTCAGACCCTCAAGAATAATCTCACCAGATCTCCTTTCGGCTTCTATGTACCAGCAAGGCCTTTGGGTTTGGGCTGTTTCCTCTTCGGTAGCAAAGAGGCACTCTCCCCACTCCCCCGCCTCTAATTTGCATAGGCAGCTCTAAAGCAGAGACCAAAGAGTTTCTGACTCATCGCCCCGACCCCCTCCCACATCAGTCAGCTGGGGAAACTCCAGGTGGTGAGGTTCCGTTTCCTGCCTCCCTGTTGTGGACCATTCCGCCCTGGGAGGTGGGTGGGTTCTCCATCCTCATGACCCCACACCCTCTCCCTTCTTCCTGTTTCTCTCCACCACACTACATTTCCACTTTGAGCTGAAAGTGATGGGTAGCAGGGTTTATTTAAAAAAAATACAAAACATTTTTTAATCAAGAGATTAAACTCTGATTATGGTGGTATTTCAAACACAAGTCAGCGTGTAAATCAGATGGTAGCGTTGAAGCTTTGAAGATATTTCTGTGTTCTCAAAAACCACGAAAATTAATTCCTCGACATTGTTTCCTCCTTCAGGCAACTTCTGCATGTTGCCCACAAGGAGACAGAGTAGGAGCCTTGTAGGGGCAAGAGGTTACAAGTCTCAAGTTGTAGAATGCTCTGGGTCCCCATATTTATCTGTCTTCTTCCCCGGGTTCAGTGCCGCACCTTCTCCACGCTGCTGAGCTCCCACAAGCCGCGTGACACCCTGACAGTTGGCCCCAGGCAGCTGGCTCGAGCACGTCCTCATTCTGTATTGTGAAAGCATTGGGTATGGCACAATCTGCAGGATCTGTTTGGATTGGCAGTTGTCCCTGTGGACATGTGGCGTATCAAAGCAGCAGACAGGCTGCCTGTCTGAGACATTTTCCTGACGTCAGGGCTACTGATCTGGCTGCTACCGGACATGCACGGTACTCACAGAGAGAGGGCCTGAAATGGAGGGGCGGTCAGTGCAAAGGAAAAAGCGCTCAGAGGTGTTTTGCATTGATTCAGAGAACCAAAGATAAAAGTTAGTGGAGAATAGAATTTTCTCTGCACCCATTGAAATTAGAAACTACCTTACCGCACTTTCTCAGTTCTCCAGCTCACTGGTGGCTCTTTCAGGCTCATTTGCTGGTTTTTCTTTGTCTCCAGATGGGTTAATGCTGAAGGGCCTCAGGGCTCCGTCTCTGGCCCCTTCCCTTCTGTCTCAGTTCGTTGTTGACCTCATTCAGCTTCATCTTTAAATACCACCCCTATGTCCGATGACTCCCAGAGCTCTCCCCTGCCTTCTGGTCTCCTGTTAGGCAACTGCCCACTAAACAGCTCCGCTTGGAGGTCACACTCGACAAGCCCCTGCCAACCTGATCTCCCTACACACCTGGCCCGAAGGCTGTCTTCTCCATCTGAGCTGACAGTAGGTAACTTCATTCTTTCTAGCTCAGCCAAAAATTTAACAGCCACGCTTGACTCATCTTCTTTCACATCCTACCTCCAATTAGTCAGGAACTAGCCAGGTAAGGTCTGTTTTCAAAGTACATCCAGTGTCCAATCACCTTTTGCCACCTTCATTGCTACCACACTGGTCCAAGCCATCATCATCCCTTGCCTCCATTCGTGTAAGAGCCTCTCATATTCCTATCTCGTCTTCCTGCTTCTACCTCACCCCTGCAGCCTATTGTTAATGCAGCAGCAAGAGCGATCCTGCAAGAAAGTAAGCTGCATTGTGTCACTCTTTTGCTCAAACCCCTATAATAGTTTCCTATTTCACTAAGAGGAAATGTGGGCATCCTTTCAGTGGCTAGCTTGACCCCCTGCGGTCTGTCCCCTAACACCTCTCTGACCTCATCTCTAGTCGGTCTCCAGCAATGCTGGCCGCTTTGCTGCTTCTGGAACGTGTCAGACTGGATTCTATCTCAGGGCTCTGACGGAGGCCATCCCCTCTGCCTGGAGTACTTCCCCCCAGATCCCTTCATGGCTAATTTATCTTTGGATCCTTGCTCAAATGTAACTTTTCAATAAAGTCTTCCTTGACCCCCTACTTAAAATCTTAACCCTGATCTCTCTTAGTGTGTTCTACTTTTCCTTTTACCACCCCTCTTACATGCTCTACAGTTTACTATTTAATATGTTTGCTTTTTATAATCTGCTTTCGTCTTCTAGAATGCAAGCTCCATAAAAGCAGGGACCTTTGTTGATTTGAACCATGACTGGCACATAGTAGGTTTCATTAAATGAATGAATGAATGAGTGAATGAGTGGATGCGATGGAATGATGGACAGACTTAGAGGCAGCCGTGTGAAAGGCAGGCAGTAGAGAACATAGAGACCTTAAGTTGTAGACAGGTATGGTCAAGGATCAAAAAGATTCAAGGTGGTAATTGGAGCCAATGTTGTGAGCCAGAATCATGGTAATTCAGTAGCCCTCTGGAGTCTGCTTCGTGGGCACCAATAATAAGCCAATCTGATTAAAAGAAAAATCTGTGATCCTCCTAGTTAGTCCCACGTGGAGGCGTGACTTCTACATTAGTCTTTTTCCTCACCTTGGTTATTGGGAGGCTACACTGTACTTCACGATGCAAAAAAATCTAATATGGTTCTTGATTAGGATATGGAAATGGGTACTGGATTATGGTTTTTCTTTTTCATGCAGACGTACAAAATGGAAGGGAAAGTGAGCATTTCGGGGGAAATGCCACATTCATAGAATTGGAGCTAGAGTGAGCTGAGAGGGGACATTTTTTGGTGCTGAGTTCTCTACCCATACATGGACCACAACCACTTCTGTCAGGGGCTGAGGCACAGCACCAGGGAAGTGACAGTTGGTATCGGCAAAGAGCAAGTCGCTTGATTCTCTTGGGACCACAACCCAGAGGGATGCCCCAAGCCTTTTCCACCTTTTCTGCCTCCTGTGTCAGACCCTATGACTTAGGTTCTGGTACATGTGCCACCTGCTAGCTTCTCCTTCAACTCAGTGCTTCTGACAATGGCTTTACCGTAGGGGTGTGGTGGCTGTGATTGTGAGTAGCATCCCTTTCATGTTCAAAGGTCCTAGTAAAGATGATAAATTTGGGGGGCACCTTACACCTAGGGCTCAGAGTGGGTGGTGACCTTGCAGCTCTCCTACTGGTGACCTCTCTGCCCCCCCGCCCTGGCTGTGGTGAGAACCTGATTGTGTAGAAGTTAACTTTCCCCAGAAGTTCAAAGTTTTACTCAGTTCTGACTGTGTAATTTGGCCACTGGATAATAGGGTGGATCCAAAAGGTTTTGGTCACCAACAGAGAATGGAGCCAGAAGCCACAGCCTGCTCCTGGGGACCAGGACCCACATAGCTGGCTGATCATGCAGCGGACTTTAATGTCCTGTGAGGTGAAGTTTGCAGCTTTTTTTTTGTGGTTATGTGGGCAAGTCATGCCGCCTCTCTGGGCCTTCGTGTCCTCATCTGCCAACAACAGGGATTCAACCTAATGATCTGTTGGTCCCCTACAAGCGCTAAGATTCTGTGCAGCAGGATAGACTTTCGTTTAAGAGTGTGGCTTTAGGAGACAGAGCTGAGGTCAGATGCTGTCTCTGCAATGCGACAGGCGTTCAATTTTGAGGAGGTTATAAGCTTGGTTTTCTCATGGGTAAAATGAGGATTACACTCACTCATTGGCTTTTTGTGATGATTAAATGATATAACATGTAAGAAAACACCTTGTGAAGTCTGGCACATAATCACTTCATGGAGGTTGTTGGCTGCCATGACCTTGCCTGTGATTTACATGGGATTGCTTTTGAAACCCATTATCTCATGTATAGCTCTCAGCTGTGGAGGGTCAGCTGGGTGGCTACTGTCATTGTTATTTCATCAATGAGAAGAATGGAAGCTCAGAGGAGTCTGATGATTTCACAGAGCTGGTGCGTGAGAGCACCAGGGCTTTGCCAGATGTGGGAGGTGGGGAGCAAAGCTGGGGGAAACAGCCAGACATTCATTGAAGACATACGGCTGTACTCACCTACCCGGCAGGACAGACCTTTATTTACCACCATTTATGTTAGACAATTCTCTAGTTAATACCAGAGAGCCAGGGAGAACAAAATGCTTTCTACTTTTTAGACAATGTGATAGGCTCATTCTTTTTTCTTTCTCTTTTTTGATAAATCTGACACATCACAATTTGTAAATTTAAGGTATATGGCATGTTACTTTGATACACTTATATAGTATTGTAAAATGATCATCATTGAAGCAATATTTATCATATTACATCATTGCTAGGGTATTTGATATCACTGGCCATCTTCTTTACACAGTGCATTAGATTTCTATGTGTAGCATTGTGCTTTCGTCCTGCAGGGTCAGGTCTATCTAATGCCACCGTGGGATCCCACTGTTTCACACACCACACTTCCACTTTTCTGCTCTAGGTCCTGAGATAGTCTCAACTATTCACCTCCAGGCTTCCCCACTGCCCCATCAGTATCTGTCCTGGGGTTCCTGATCTCTCTTAAAATGGCACTGAGATTCTTCTTATTAAAAAAAAATTTTTCAAGAGAATATATCTTAAATATGCTCACAACACACACACACACAGATTGTAAGTATGAGGAGGGATCCCCACAAACTGGAATTTATTTGTAAAAAAATTATGTATTTATTTTTACATGTTTAAAATTCAGTCACCTTCAAAGAGCTCTCCATTGATGCAATATTGAGACTTTTTTTAAACTACTCAAACAGTTTTTGAACTTGTTGATTTTCATGCCTTTTAGTATTTCTGCCTTTTTTTGTGTGTCACCCCTTCCACATAGGCAAAACATTCCTTTTGAGGACTTTTTTTCACCCAGGGAAATAAAAAAGTTGTTAAGGGTGAGATTGGTTGTATAGGGAGGGTGAGGCACAGGGGTCTATTTTTGGTCAAAAACTGCTGAACACTCAACGCCGCATGGTCAGGTGCTCTCTTAAATCACCCATCATGAAATGGGCAAAAGTGTTGAAAGAATCTTCAAAAAAATTCACTGAAGCTGAACGCAGCCTCTCACAACAATGCCAGCTGGCACAGTGATACGGATGGGTTCCTAGAACACTCACCTATGGGGGAAGCCTGTACTACAAGGGGCCCACCCTCCAGAAGATAATTCTGTTTTTCTGGGTGCCCCCTCGTATTTGAGGTGATAGAAGTGTTAACTAACCTCATCGTGGTAATCATTTTGCAGTACATATATGTATAAAATAATCAAGTTTTATAACTTAAGCTTACACAATGTTATATGTCAATTACCAGTATATCTCAATAAAGCTAGATAAAATAAAAAATAATTTTTATTCCTTTACTTTCTATTCATTAAGGTAACACATGCTTAATGCAAGAAGGTTGAAAAATACAGGCACATATAAAAAAGAAAACACCAATCTCATAAACGACCACTGTTAACATTTTCTACATTTCATTTCAGATTTCTTTCTATAGCATATGCATACACCAATTTTGCAAAATCGTTATCCTTTATTTGTTTTGTTTTATAACTTTTGCTCATACTTAAAATCTTTATGTGAGAATTTCTTCATGTTATTAAAGTGATTTGAAAATAGAGCTTCTAATGGATTGTCCATTATAGGCATGTACAAAAGTTTATTTAACCCACTCCCCACTTTGGGTCACTAAGTTTTTCCAACATTCCATTTTTATAAATAACACCTACTGAAAACTTGTGTGTGTAAATCTTTGTCCAAATCTCTGATATTTCTTTGACAACAACGTTTCCTGTGTAAGAGGGCAGAGGGAATAAATAACAAAGTTTAATCCATGTTGGGAGCAGGTGAGCTAGGGAAACAACCTTTGCAGTGGCCTCATGCGGCCAGTAGGTGTCACCTTCACCTCACAGTTTTTCCTCTTGGCTATCTTTTTTTTTTTTTTTTCCGCCCCCTCTGGGTGGTTTTTGAAAGCTCCGAAGAGAAAAAATTTGAGTCAATGGAGTTCAATACCCAATATTAAAGTCTCCCACAAGGGACGCAAATCAACAGTGCCTGAGGGCTGCAGGCCTGGCTGTTTGCTTTCTCTGTTGGGTTGATTCCATCCAACCCAGTGGCATGTTTACGCTGACCTGATTCTGAGAAAAAGGATTCAATCTGGATCGCTGGCAGAGCTCCATTCTTTCAGGCTCTCTAGGAAAAAAAAAACACACAAAAGTGTGAAAAACAAAACCACACTACTTCTTACTGAGTGCTTTCTCAAAGCATGGAGTAATTCAAAATTCACAACAATTTGAAAAGATAAGTATTCTTATCAACCCTTTTTCTAGATTAGGAAAATGAGGCTCAGTGATACTAACTTGGCCGAAGGGCCACAGCTAATTAATGCTAAGAAAGCATTACCCAGGTACATTTGTTTCTGAAGCCTGTGATTTTAACAATATTCCTGGGCTTGTTAAAAATACCGATTCTGAGGCCCCACTGGGCCAGAATAGCCTGGCAGAGGGTCCTAGAATTTGCATTTAAAAAACGACCTTCTTGGGAGATTTGTATATGCATTAAAGAGAGATGCTGATTTCATCTGTTCTATGACCAGCCGAACCAGCTGGAGGTCATGAGCAGAGCCGCTGGGCTGGCTTTGGGCAGGCTGGGCCTTGAGTCATCTGGTCCCCGTTTTAAGTTGGCAGCAAAGGTCTTGAAATCCAATTCTCTAGGATTGGCATGTCGGAGAGCACATGATTTATTTTGAAATTGAGAGTTTTGTTGCCTCGGCAACTACTTTCCTTTCTTTTGCTGCAAAAAGATGCTCTGAAACTCTTTTCATTCCTTCCCAGAGCAGCAGTGTGGTTTACTGGACTGATGGGCCTGTGCTTCCAAGTCAGACAGACCTGGGTTGGAATTCCAGCCGCTCGGCGGCTGGGACCCTGGCCCGGCCGGGCCAGCTCACTTACACTTGCAGTCCCAGTCCCTTCCCCTGAAAAATGGGCATCACTGCCTGCACTTCAGAGGGCTGAAGAGAACACTAAATAAGTTAGTAACAGTAAAAGGGAGATATCCAGCCCTGGCCTCACAGTAGGTGTTTAGAAATGACAGAAAAAAACCATTTAATTAATTAACGGAGAAAAACGGTGCTTTTAAACATAGATAAGTGTAATTTCTCTACCTATGTTAAAAAGCTTTACTGAGGTGTATTTACATATATCATAAAGTTTACCCATTAGTGTCCGGTTCAGTACTTCTTAGTAAGTTTATTGAGCTGTGCACCCATAGCGACAGTCTGGTTTAGAACACTGCGTCAGGTTTCTCGGTTTCCCATCACTCACCTCCTGTCTCGGGCAACCACTGATCGGCTTTCTTTCTCCACAGATGGTTCCACTTCTGAAATTTCCTATAAATGGGATCATACCACATGTAGCCTATAGTGTCTGGTTTCTTTACTTAGAATATTGTTTTTGTGGTCGTCCGTGTTGTAGCTCATATCAGTAGTTCTTTCCTTTTCATTGCTGGGTAATATTCCATTTTATGGATAGGCCACATTTTGTTTATCCATTCTTGACTCTATCATTTTCTCCAAATTCTCACCAATATTTGTTAATGTCTTTTTTTTTTTTTTTTTTTTTTTTTTTTTTTTTTTTTTTTTTTTTTTTTTTTTTTTTTTTTTTTTTTTTTTTTTTTTTTTTTTTTTTTTTTTTTTTTTTTTTTTTTTTTTTTTTTTTTTTTTTTTTTTTTTTTTTTTTTTTTTTGGAGTATAGCTTGTTGTACTGGGTGTGTAGAGGTATTACACTGTGGTTTTAATTTTCATTTTGCTAATGACTAATGATGTTGATTATCTTTTGGTGTGGTTTTTACACATTTGTACATTTTTAACATAAAATGTCCATTCGAAACTTTTGCCCATTTTAAAATTGGGCAGTTTGACTTATTGTTGAGTGGTAATAGTTTTTATATATCCTACACAGAAATTCTTTACCAGATATATTATTTGCAAACATTTATCCCCTGCCCTTTATGTGGCTTTATTGATGCAGCTTTTTTTGAAAAAACATTTCAAATTTTTAAAGGCCGAGGAACTTTGTTTATATATTAAATAGAAGGGAATGGATCGAGCGTAGCTATACCAACGTCACTCATTTTCCTGACCTCTTCCTAATGTGCAGGCTGTTTTGTGGACTGTTATTAAAAATACTTCGGCTTGCAGGGTGTGTGGATCGCCCACCCTTGAATAAAGGCATGTCAAGCATCCCCCCAAAAAATAATAAAAGTACTTTGAACGCTCTGTATCATTTGACAACTTAATTGGGTTCTCATAATTTCTCAAAGTTTTTACATTGAAATGTAGCTCACGTCCTACAAATTGGTCATTTTAACACGCATAGTTCAGTGGCTGGAACACAGCCGCAGAGGCACACAGTCATCGCCAGCACCCAGCGGCGGAACGTTGTCCTCCGCGCAGAAGGCAACCGCGTGCCCATCAGCGGTCAGCCCCCTCCCCTCCTCCCCCAGCCCCTGACGACGACGAATCTATTTTTTTGACTTTCTGAACTTGTCGGTTCTGGACATTGCGTATAAACGGAGTCATACACTAGGTGGTTTTTTGTGACTAACTTGTTTCACTTACAGTGTTTTCAATGCTCGGTCCCGTTGTAGCGTGTATCAGTACTTAATTCCTTTTTATGACTGGATAATATTCCACTACATGGATACACCATATTTTGTCTCTCTGTTTATCCGTTGATGGACATTTGGATTGCTTCTAGTTTTAGTCTATTAGGAATACTGCTGTTATGAATATTTGAGTACAAGATTTTGTGTGGACATATGTTTTCAGTTCTCCTGGTTATTTGTCTGGGAGTAGAATTGCTGAGTAATTTCCATTGAAATTTTTGAGGAGTTGCCAAATTGTTTTCAAAAGCAGCTGTGCTGTTTTACATTCCCATTAGAAATATTGAGGATTACTATGTTCTGCATTCTACCAGCCTTTGTTATTATATCTTTTCCATTACAGCCACTTTAATAGGTGAGGACCACTTTCATTGTGGATGGGTTTTACTCATGACTAATGATGTGGAACATCTTCATGTGCTTATTGAAAGGACACTGTATATTTGTACATCCTATATATGTTTCCGTTTATGTATCTATTTACACACATCTTTGGGACAATGTCTATACACCTCTTTGGTCCACCTTTTAATTGATTTATATGTCTTTTTATTATTTAGTTGCAAGAATTACTTAGATATTTTGAGTACAGTTTTTTACCTGAATTAGTTGTCTTTTCACTTATCTATCTATCTATCTATCTATCTATCTATCTATTTTTATACAACTAACTTCTATTCACTTGGCATGGTACTCATTAAGATGTTTTACAAGCATGCCAGTAATATAGTTTGCTAAGTTTATAATTTCAAAATTGTAACTTACACAGGAAAATGATTTAACATGGCTAATCTGATTTTTAAAATCTTTTTTATTTCTAGATTCATTTAGATATAGTTGATATATAATATTGTATAAAACTAAGGTATTGAATGTGATGATTTGATTCATGTATGCAGGGTGGGGCAAAAGTAGGTTTACAGTTGTGAGTACACAAAACAGAATTTGTTCTTATATTATTATTTATCATTGTATTATTTTCCATATGAACAACTGAATACTTACTTTTGCCCCACCCTGTGGAATGTTTACCGCAGTAAGATTAGTTAACACATTAAAACTCCTAGAAGAAAGCGCAGGGCAGGCTCCTTCACATTGATCTTGTAATGATTTTTAGATCTGACATTTAAAGCAAAGGCCACAAAAAGCAAACATTGGCAAGTGGGACTTCATTAAACTAAAAAGCTCTGTACAGCAAAGGAAACTATGAAAAAATGAAAAGGTAACATATGGATGGGAGAAGATACTTGCAAATTATATAGCTGAAAGAGGTTAATATCTAAAATATATAAAGAACTCATACAACTCAAAAGCAAAACATCCCGGTCAATTCACTTTAAAAATGGACAGAGGAACCGAATGGGCATTTTCCCATGGAAGACATGCCAATGGCCAACAGGTGCGTGAAAAGGTGTTCAGCATCACTAATCACCAGGGAAACACAAACACAAGCCACAGCAAGACATCACCTCACACCTGTTAGAATGGACATGATGAAAAAGATAAGAAATCACAGGTGTTGACGAGGATGTGGAGCAAAGAGACACCCTGTGCTTTGTCAGTGGGAATGTCAATCGGTGCAACCACCATGGAAAACAGTGTAGAGATTCCTCAAAAAATTAGAAATAGAACTATCACATGACCCAGCGATTCCACTTCTGGGCATTTACCCAGAGTAAGTAAAAACACTTATTTGAAAAGATATGTGTTCACTGCAGCATTATTTGTAACAGCCAATATCAGAAACAACTCCAGAGTCTGCGGGTGGCTGCTGCGTTGGTTTCCGAGGGGCTGCTATAAAAATGTAGCAGGAGTAGAGTGGCTTAAAATAGCACACATTCATTCTCTTCAAGCTCTGGAGGCTGGAAGTCTGAAGTAAAGGTGTTGGTAGAGCCATCCTCTCTCTGAACCTTCCAGGGGCAGAGCCCTCATTGCCTCTACAGCTTTTTGGTGGCCCCAGGTGTCCCTTGGCTTGTGGCGGCATCATCCCAGTTTCTGCTTCCATCATCATCTTCCCTCTGTGTCTTTGCTCAGTTTTCCTTATAAAGACATGGATTCAGGGGCCCACTCTACTCCAGTTGGACCTCATCTTAACTAGTTACATCAGTAATAACCCTATTTTCATGTAAGGTCATAGGGTACTAGGGGTTAGGAGTTCAACATATCTTTGGGGGGAAATACAGTCCAACCCATAATAGCTCTTGAGTATCCTGGAGCTTCCTGGTTAGGAGGGAAGGAGAGATTATGCAGCGACTCTGGATTTCCAGGCTGTGGGTGGGAGGTAGAATACAAAGTATGAGAATGGAGTGGGGCTGACAGTCTAAGTTAGGACATGAACTTGAAGACCTGGAAAAATACTGTGGTGAATTAAGGGAGAGAGAGTTTGTCCATTTCTGATACTAGTCATTGTGTTCATATTAAACTGGACGTTTTTGTTAATTAAGCTTTTAGAGTCCAGGAAATTTGGTTTGCAGGTGGGTAAGTGGGTGAGTGGGGCCTGCTGTTTTCTGGTGCACCCCCACCCCCCCACCCCACCACACAGCCGCACAGGCCCTGCGTGGCTGCTGCCCAGTCTGCTTGGTGTGTGCTGCATTCTGATTGGTGCCGTTTCAATTGTTAAATCTTTTAAATCCCACCCTTGGGAATGGCTGCTTAAATGAACCATTGCTCTAAGTAGTGAGGAAGAGGAGTCACATAGACATATTTTTGAAAAAAATATGGATGGTCAAAGGAAAATGGTTATAGCAGTTTGATGGGAAAGCAAGGTTAATTTATTTTAGTTTAAAATTTTCTTAATATTTGTAATTTTACTTTTAAAATTTTGTGATGTGAAGTATTTAATTGTCCAACAGGAGGGCCCGCGGCCATGCTGTGCACAGGACATTTTGGGACCAGACACACCTGTGCCAGGCTGACACTGAAAGGGAGCTAAGTGTTCCTATTTGGGAAATCGCTTTACTCCAGGCCCGATGTTTCTCCGAGTGTCCTCCTGGCTCTTAGTCTGGGTGGCTGGGATGAGTGCCCTCACTCACGGCTGTTTTCTTGGTTTGGAATCCAGCTGGCCATCTGGCAGGCAAGGGGATGGCTGCTTTCTCCCCAGGGGGTCTCCCCGGGCGCACACACAAGCCATCGCCAGAGGCCAGCAACTTGGGTAAGGCCAGGCCATGCTTGATTTCCTGTCTTTCTTTCTGTCCCTCAGTGGCCAGCTGACCTACTTTGCAAAGGGAATAAATACCCATTGATTTGTTTTAGCAATATTTTTACTAGTATAATTTCATCAAAGAGTTTTATGCTTCTGGGTTAATAAAATTTATTTTTAAATTACATTTACTTCCTTCTAGTAACTTCAGGCTTAGTTTGTTCTTATTTTTCTAGTTCTCTGGGAGGGGGGGAAATTAGGTGGTTTGAGGTCTTTCCTTTTGTCTAATGTAGGCACTTATCACTATAAGCTTCTGTCTTCAGACAGCTTTCTCTGCATCCCAGAGTTGGAATTTTTTCATTTTCACTTGAATCAAGATATGGTTTGATTTTCCTGTTGATTTCTTCTTTGACTCATTGATTGTTCAGGAGCATATGGTTTTATCTCCACATATTTGTGCATTTTCCTTCTTGGAATTGATTTCTAGTTTCATACCATTGGTAGTTTTGGGATTCTTGTTAGAAGTAATTGCTGTGTGTAGCTGTGTACTTGGTGTGATGGGAGGAGGGAAGTTTAGAAACCTCCTGTGTTGTCATCTTGATTCCTGTTAGCTTCTGAGTTTATCTTATCATTTTCTGTAATGAAATTAACACGTTATAATTAGAGAAATTTTTGAAGATTAATTAATAGAGAAAAAAATTACTCCAAGTATTACCATCTAGAGAAAACTACAGCTAACACTTCAGTGTGTTTCTTGCCAGATCCTTTATTTGTATTGTTAAATAGTTGTTATCACACTGGGTACACAAAATTTCCTCCTGCCTTACAAACTTTGTTATAGCACTAACTCTCCATGTTACAGCAAGTTCGATACAAACACTTTAATGGCTGCACAATATTTCATCATGTGAATGTGTGGTGTGTAGCAGACCCTTCTGCGTGGCGTGGGCCCAGCTCCCACTCGGAGATGCACAGGACCCACACCCACAGATAGGTTCTCTCGTGGGTAATCAGATTTGCATTATACTTAGGCTGTTTTGAGATTTGTTCTTTGCTAAAAATTCCCTCACCCTGCAAATGCTTACTGTAACTTCCTAAAATCCATGCTGAGCCTTGCAGGGGCCATGTGACTGGCTCAACCACTTTTGCCTATTCATTTGCTAATGTCCTTCTTCTGTGATGTAATGAGGGGCATTGGCTGCTTCGTTGTAACCGGGATAGTAAGGAAGAACCATTTTGTAATGTAAAGAGATTAGAATAAAGGCCTGTCATGGCGGAGGCTGAGGCTTTTGCTCTTCTTGAGAGAAAAGTCATGCCATTGTCCTTATTCCTCCACCAGACTCAGTAGTCTGTGTGTATGTTTTATTTCATCCATAATTTCGCGGACACTGCTGGCCTGTGTCCGCGTCAGTGGTGTTTACATGACCACTCACTACTTGTACCAGCAAACAAAGTTGTGAACACTGCCAAGGACACTTTGTGCTGTGTGGATGGGATAGTTAGAGAACATGATAGCAGTATGCATGTGTACATCTGTGCCGAAAGCAATGTTCTCTAAGTGTTATGCCAACTTAGAAGTGGAGTCCACATGTTGAAGGCTGGTTCCTTAGGTCTTTCAGAGTTAATGTCTCATAGGGCTTTGATTATGCCTGGAAAGGGATCTGGGGATGAATTAGGGTGGGAGACAGAAAAGGGATGGTGGAGACCATTTACTAGTTAGCCATATTTTCTTACAAATTTGCTTTGGGCCACACAAAACACCATGTGCCTTGTGGATCTTGTGCTCAGAAGGCTGGAGGTGAAATTTCACTGACCCTCAATTTCCCTGGTGCCTTTTAGAGAGAAATTAGACTGAATATTTGTCCTTTTAACAGTGAGTTGTCTTAGATTGATGAAAGAAACTGAAGAAAACATAAGTAAATAAACAGATATCCCATGTTCATGAATCAGAAGATTTAATATTGTTGAAATGTTTATACTATCCAAAATCATCTATAGATTCAATGCAATCCTTATCAAAATTCTAATGGCATTTTTTACAGAAGTAGAAGAAAAATAATTCTAAATTTGTATGGGACCACAAAAGAGCCAAAATAGCCATAGCAATCTTGAGAAAGAAGAACAAAGCTGGCATCATCACACTTCCTGATTTTAAACTATGTTACAAAGCTGTAGAAATCAAAACAGTATGGTACTGGCATAAAAAGAGACACATAGACCAACACAACAGAACATGCATATATGTCAACTAATACTTGAAAAGGGAGTCAAGAATACTTAATGAGAAAAGGAGAGTCTCTTCAATAAACAGTGTCAGGAAAACTAGGTCTTTTCATGCCAGAGAATGGAATCAGGCCCCTATATTGACCTGCTCACAAAAATTAGCTTGAAATAGATTAAGGATTTAAATGTAAGACCTGAACTGTAAAACTCCTAAAACAAAACATAGGGAAGAAGCCCCTTAACAATGCAGCGTTATTCACAATAGCCAAGACATGAAAACAACGTAAGTGTCCACTGAAGGATGATAGATAAGTATGTGGGAGTCTACGTATATAATTCATTCATAAGAGAAGGAAATACTGCCATTTGTAATGCTATGATGGATCTTGAGGGCAGTAAGTGAAATCAGCCAGAGAGAGAAAGACAAATGATGTATGATCTCACGTGTATGTGGAATCTAAAAACATTGAGCTCATAGAAACAGAGAGTAGAATGGCGGTTGCCAGGGGCTCAGGGGCTGAGGGGCTCAGAACATGGAGATGTTGGTCAAAGGTGCAAAACTTCAATTAGAAGAAATAAGTTCTGGGGATTTAGTGTATAGTGTAGTGACTGTAGTTGGTACTGTATTGTGTACCTGCAAGTTGCTGTGAGAATGGAACTTTAGTGTTTTCTACATAACAATCACCACAACGAAATCGTAGTTATGTGAGGTGAAGGGTGTGTTAACCAAATTAAATGTTGTGGTAAACATTTTACAATATATATGTGAATCAAATTGTTACATTGTATAGTTTAGCTTACACAATGTTGTATATATATACCACTTATATCTCAATAAACCTGGAAAAAGAAAACGAAAGAAAGAAAGAAAGAAAGAAAGAAAGAAAGAAAGAAAGAAAGCCAGTAAAGTGTCTCTGTGTGTTGCCAGTCTACCTTGGAAGTCTGGACGACTGCTGTAGTTTCTCCCTCTGTGTCTAAAGGATGAACTTTTAAGAGTTACTCTGAGAAATCACCACTAGGAGATGCTCACGATTCAAAGTAGTCACAGCAAATCTTGGTGATTTTTGTTCTGCGTTTATCTGAGCTTTGCAGGTTTCTTTTGTTCTAAATCCATTGAGAATTGATATCAAATATCCGTTTCTCAGATCCCATTAGCACCCCAAAGTGAAATAAGGGTGATCATGCCCTTTATTTCACCTAGTGAAATAGACCGAAGGAAATGGCAATCCAGACTACCTGTGATAAGGGTAATTATATGTGTTGCATTTGATTCTTTTCAGGGAGACATGAACATTTCACCTTCCTCTGTTTCAGAAGAGGCTGGTGATAATGGCCATGTGACTGGTAACATGTATTGAGTTTTCACTTCCCACTAGGCACCAAGCTAATGAGTATATTCTTTATAGCATTTAATTCCCACGTACACTGCCTCAGTTCACTGACACAGTGTTATTATCCCCATTCTGCAATTTCAGAGGAAATGGAAGCACAGAGAGCTTACCCACCTAGCAAGTGGTTGAGCTGAGATTTAAACTCAAAGCCTTGGACCCTCATGTAGCTCATTTAACCCCTTAACTATAAGGAGGTTAAACTATAAACTATACTTCTGGTCATTAATTATCCCAGCTTGACAGATGAGAATCTCTCTGACAGAGGTCAGAGCAATTAAGGGACTTGTCCCTAGTCCCAGCTGTTGTGGAAAGAAGCCTAGACCGTGTTCCTTCTTCCTGTCCAGAATGTTTCCCTTCCTTATTGTGCAAGCTTAGCATTTGTAAAAGGCCATGAATAAGAAAGAGGAAGAAGTGGGGCTCCTCAGGTGGGGACGCACTGAGGGAATCTTAACAGGAAGAAAACTCTAGAAGGCTGCCAGGTGGCACACCCTCCTACCACCAGGTTCTTCTGTGGCCACTTTGACTCTGCTTGGGTTTTGGGGCTGATTGGAGACTGTCTGCATTTTGGGTGTAGGGTAGAGCAAGCTAGGGTGGATGGGGGGGGGCAGTTACAAAAAAACCTACGGTTGTCATCCTGACTTTGGAGCTGCTTGGTGATTCTGTCAACAGTAGGTGGCAGCAGTCTCTTCCTACAGGAGCCAGGTGCTTTGGGTTTCTTCTGTTACTCTTAGTTTTTCTCTGGCAGTGTTGAAATACAAAGTTAAGTGATCTTACGATCTTATTCCTGTGTTTGTATAGATTTGTTTTTTCTCTGGCCACGCTTCTGTCCCTTAGCCGCTTCTCTTCAAGACGAGGCTCACAGCTGTCACTCACGCAACCTTTCCACTTATTCACACCCCCAGCCCGCCCCTGTCCTTGTGGGCAGCAGCTGCCTTTGCAGGGAACTTCGCCCTCACAGCAATTCAGGACTTTAAAGCCTGGCGGGGCTGTGGAGGCCTCCTCCTGCTGGGGGTTAAGACACTGTCCCCAGGAGTCTCTGTCTGCAATATGCGGGGCCCAACTGCAGGGACAGATGGCACATTGACCTCTCCAGGGGAGGATGAGGGGCCGGCTAGTTGAAATCCTCAGGAATTGTGAATGAATGAGTGCTCTGTGACAGAGGCAGGAGGATTCTGGGGAGGGGGTGGTGGGGGGTGAGGACAAGGGAGACCCCCCCCACAGTGTTGTATGTAAAAGATATCCAGTAAAGGATGAATGGGGAAACCAGGCTGTGAATCTTCCTTCCTGCCTTCCCTCCCTCTCTCCCTTCCTCCTTCCCTCCTTCCTTCCTTCCTTTCTTCCCTTTTTCTAATAGCCTTATGGGCCTCCAAGTACACATTGCATTTCTAGTTAGCAGTTTGGTGATCCCTTGTAGTGCCCGGGCTAAAAAGAAACCGGACTGCGAACTGCTCGTAAAGCCAGAGTTAGAACAGAGTTGACTCAACCAGTGTGCAAACCCTTCTGGACACCAGCTTTCTTTCCTGAAAATATGAGATTTGGACAAGAACTTTTGGAAGTTTTAAGAGTCATTAATTTTACCACTTTATTTTGGGGGAAAAAATTGGGAATCTCAAACGGACATCTTGGGGAAGATGCTTATACAAATTGTTTTAAACATAACGTGGAGAAGGGTGTTGGGTCCTTAATCTCCAGGGTTGTCATGGATGCATAGAGTGAGACTCTCGTCAAGACCACCTACATGGTGTGACCTACCCTAGGGCTTCTGAACCGACTGCACAGAGAATACTTTACAGACTTGTGTGGTAATTGCACAAAGCTGACCATTTATAACCTGCTGGGGCCTGCTTGTGAGTCTTAAACACTCTAAAGACAAATAAATTGTCACAGTGGTCTATATTTGGTGACCCCCTTTTTTTCCATCCCTGTGTACAGAGCTGAACTGAGCTGGCTGCTTGCTCTTGGTGCGAATATAATGGCCCAATTGTCCCCGCACGCCAGGGGGTGGGCTCTGGAGCACACCCGGAGCCCTGTGGGCACCCACAGAAGGAAGGTGGCTGTTTGGACATTTTGTTTGTAGTGGAGACAAGTTAACGATCCTGCTTGGGGCGTTCCAGAGTTTATTTAACGATGAAATTGGCCCCAAATTCTCCACCGGGGCTTGTAAGTTTTGTGCAGTGCAAGCCGGGGTGAGAATGCTGTGAAACACACATCCTTGAGGTGTTTTAGCCTGTGAGGAAATGGCAAATCCCCTCTGTAATTGGAAAATACCATTTGAAAAGTTGTGCCCAAAGATTTTTCTTCCTAACCGAGGTCCTATAAAGCAGAAAAGCAAAATGGTTGCTTAATCTGTGACTACACTTGTCAAAACAACGGATTAAAGAGTGAAGAATTCATCATTGATGTCATGTGGATAAAGAGAATGCAGCTCTCTGATTGAATTATATGCACACATATTTTACTGAATTCAGTCAAACTGATTCATGTTGATGTAGCCT
The DNA here is from genome assembly GCA_004027475.1 of Anoura caudifer. Classification (NCBI taxonomy): domain Eukaryota; kingdom Metazoa; phylum Chordata; class Mammalia; order Chiroptera; family Phyllostomidae; genus Anoura; species Anoura caudifer. The sequence goes on along the minus strand of PVKU01010987.1, from coordinate 19,086 downwards.
AAACGTACCATTGGCCTGAAACTCAGTCAGTAAATTGGATGTGAAAGTCTTGAATAAAACAATATGCATTCCCCAAATATCAGCTTCCTAACATGATGACTCTGGCGGGTATTGCGTTTCTAGTCTTGTTGGAGTTGCTGACAAACCCCAGTGTTGCCAAGGGGATGGGGCTGTTGCTAGGAGGACATCTCCGAACCTGCAGACAGACTCCTGGGGTGTTAGTAAGTATGAATGACAGGGAAATTGAGAAGAATGGGAATGTCACCTTCTGATGACAGCACCACTGCTAGCACCTTATATTGATGGGCCTTTCCTTTCAAGCCTGGGGTGTCCTGCAGGTGTTCTTTCATTAACTAATTAGTTCAGCTAATGAGGGGGGCTCTGGGAAGCAAGGAAGGTGGAGCTAGAAGCCCTTTGTATGCGTTTCATTTTCTGTTCCTTCCGGTCTGATGAGGACAGGAGTGCGGGCGAATGAGTCGTCAGAAGGATGCATCTCAGAGCAGAGTGTGAGGAGCAGTGATTCGCCCTCCCTTGTGGGTTCCACCCTCAGTTGGACGTGTGGAGGCTGGCTGACTCTGGAATCTGGGGGGGGCTCTGCAGAGGGAAGATTCACTCTAGAGGGGAGATAGGATAGGCTGGGCCAGCAAAGTCCTGTGTTAAATGTGCGTGTGGGGACCCCACTCCTTTAAAATGTGTAAAGAGATTGCCTTGGAAAATACATTGTCCTGTGAAGCTAGAGGGGATTAGGCAAAGGCATCAGTGACTTAGATGTATTTTGGGCGAACAATGGAGCAGGGCAGGGCCTTCAACGGAAGCGGGGACTAGGTCAGGAAGTAGGGAAATCTGTGGAAAGAATAGACAAACAAAGAGGTGAGGGAAGAACATACCACCCAGGTGGTCTGGGATTAGTTTGTCCACCATGCCTCCCACAGAGGCCCAAATGAATTATCACAGACTTGCAGCGACTCAAATAGTTGTGTGCTTCAGAGACGTGGTGGTGTGAATGTGAGTTTTCCTTCAGAATTCACGGGGACGATGACTGAACAGGTCAGCTATGTGCAATCTACATCAATGCATCCAGCTGCCAGTCTCAGTGCTGTGCAAGCAAGAAGACCTGTCAGTATACACTGGGCACATATATTGTTGTCAGACTTGGGTGGTTACTAACTCCTCCTAGCTCATTACCCACAATCTGGAAGGATACTGCTCATCTCAAATTATTTAGCAAGATTTTATGTCCACTATGTGTCAGACACAGTTCTAGGCATTGCAGACATAGCAATGGGTAACAACGTAAACCACTGTACATGTCAATTATGCTACAATAAAGTGGTTTTTTTTTTTGCTTCAATAAAGTGTGAGGCATTAGAGAGAGAGAGAATATCAGTTGAATGTGTAGAACGTCAGATGATAAGTGACAGTGGGAGAGGACTCCTGTGGGCAGGGGTAAGTTGCAATTTTCAATACAAAGGCACCTATTGGGGGTGATTGAGTGAGTCATGTGACTGTGGAAGAGAATTTATTCTAAGCAGAGGAAAGAGCAAAGTCCAAATGAAGAAACACCAAGGAGTCACTGAACAAGGGTGAGTGACAGAGAGGCGAGGGAAGGGAGATGAGGTCAGAGAGGCCATGCAAGGCCAGACCGGCCCTGGCAATTGCAAAGTTTGGGCAGGGAAATTACATGATCTGACTTTTTTAGGTGGATAATTCTGGATGCTTTGCTGAGAAAAGACTCTAGGGGGAGCAGGGTAGAAGTAAAGAGATCAGTTATAGGATATTGCACCCCCAAATGGCAAGTGATGGTCACTTGGACCAAGATGGTAGCATCGGACGTGGTAACAAATAGTTGAATTCTGGATACATTTTGTAAGTTGTGTCAACAGGACTCCACAAGAGATTGGATGCAGGATTTTAGAGAAAGAGAGGAGTCAAGCATCTGAACTGCAGGAAGGGTAGAACTGGCACTTTTTGAGATGGGGAGGAGCACACTGGAGGGCAAATATCAGAAGCTTAGTGTTGAACGTGTAAGTTTGAGGTGTTTATTAGACATCTAAGTGGTGATGGCTATTTTATACAAGTCTGGAGTTCAGGGGATGGGTCTGGGCAGGAGATAAGTCATACTTTGCCAGAGACAGAGCGGGATATTTACAAGTCTGGATGAGATCAGCGCAGTGGTGAGTGTAAATAGTGAGAAGCCAGAGCAGAGTTCTGGAGCTCGGTGCTCACTCCCGCCAACGGAGGCCTTGATGGGGCCAGGTTGTCCTACTGTTGTGCAGTGGGTCCACAGGACTAAGAATAGATACAGCTTTTGTCATCTACTTGCAGGAATGGTTATTTCAGCACAGAATGTCAGATTTGGTTGGAACATTAGAGATCATTTCAGGTAGAACCACCTTATTTTGGAGAACTGAGGTCTGAAGAAGAGAAGTGAATTGTTCCCTGTAGATAATCTCTTTTGTGGCTCTTAGATGTGGAGGTGATGTGTGTGTGTGTGTGTGTGTGTGTGTTGTGGTAGGGATGGGAGTGCTCCTCATGTGCTGGGTGACTTCTCCTATTTGCTAGTAAGTGACCCTGCCTTCACTCAGATGTGGACCCTCTAGAGTCCAAGGATCTAGGAGATGGAGGTCAGGCTATCGAGCTCAGATGAGATCAAACTTTAAATTTTGCTTGTGTCCTCTCCCCTTCTTCTTTTGAGGTGCTAGCACTCTTAGATTTTATAACAAATTACCTTTAAGGGATGATTAGGTCTTATATCTTAAATGCTTGTGTGGGATTATTGTACTTTCTGTGCTGGTCCTTCCAAGCACATTTGCACTGGAGACCTTGTATCTTCTATGGTGGAATGGATGGCCTTGCAACGCAGTATGGTTGGTAGAGTTAGATACCATGAAGATTAAGAGCATAGGTTTTGAAAACGAAATAATTGGTTTTAAATCTTGCCCCTGCCATTTACTATGTGTGAGATCTTTGGCAAGTCATGTATCCTTAACCCTGGTTTCCTGTGAAGGGTTGCTAAGAAGGTTAAATCAGATAATACTTGTTTAAAACACAGCATGGTGCATGGTGCATGACGAATTAATAATGGTGGACGTAACTACAGCTCTACCTGCCAAGAGGCCGGCTGTAGCCTGGTCTGCAGCTGGCATGCGCAGTGATGGTGCGCGGGCATGTGTGCGGGGTGGGTGTCGCTCACGGTCTGGAGGCTCAGGAGGGTCTGGAGGCTCAGGAGAGACACGAATCTTAATCAGTGCCTCTGAAGATGGGTCAAATGATTTTTTTACTGAGAATCAGAAGCCTACCAAAAAATCTTGTTTAGGCCGTTCTTTTTTTTAAGCAATCAATTCATTTTGAAAAATGCATGTTAGCAAGAAATTTGACTTTTCTTGTTTGAATTAATTAACTCTCCATTTCAAAGAATCTTTAAATAGAAAATATTTACATCACATTTTCAACAGAAGCCCTAAAAGTATAAGCTATTAATTTACCTCTGACTTCCACTGCCTGAGAGTTACAGAAAAAGAGACGAACTTTGCCTGATTTATTGATTTATATATTTTAGTCAGGATAAAAATGGCCTTTTGATATGATTACTGGTATCTTTACAATTTTTAATGCAGACGATTTTCATGAGGAATTTATTTTCTCAGTTTTATCCATCAGTTTTAAAGCAACAATGTTTAAATAGTGAATGGGCTTCTGAACCCAGTAAACCCCAGTAAGCTGTTAGGGCTGTGACAATGACATTGAGTTAAATATATTATAACGGTTAAAACACACAGAGAATTTTGTCCTCTGGGAAGCTCACAGCTGGTTTATTATGAGTTTACCGAGTTTTCAAATATTCTGTTGAAGTCAATTTAAATTGCCCTATTTATTTTCCCAGGTGTACATGTTTGTGTGTTTGTCTTTATGGCTGTTGTCAGGTTAAAATCCATCGCTGATCCCTTTGTCAGGGAAGTCCTCAGTTCGTGTTTCTGAGGTGGTTATAATGACTGAGCTCATGGTGGTGATGTTAAATGACTAAACATTCCAGTTAAGAGGCAGAAGTTGTCAGAATAGATAAAAAAGGCAAGACTCAACTCCGTCTGACTAGGAAAGATGCACTTGAAATATAAAGATCCAGACAGCTTGAGAGTAATTGGATGGAACTAAGTGTGCTACGAAAACATCATTTGAAGGCTAAGGCAGCTGTATTAACACCAGATAAAAGAGTTTTTCTTTTCAAGAAAAAGAGTATTGCTTGAGGTAAAAGGGAATGATAAAGAAAATGAAACAAATGGAAATGTGTATGTGCCTAAAAACAGCCTTAAAATATATGAAGCAAAAATTGACAAAGTAGGAATATAATTCCAGAATTTTAGTAGGACAATTACAAAATAAACATTCATTTTAGTGCATAATACACATGCATTTTATTGTACATGGGATGTTCACCAATATACACTATATTGGGCCCATACAAAAAGCCTTAATAAGCTTACAAGCACTGAAATAGTATAGGGATTTTCTCTGACTACACTGACATTAATTAGAAACTAATAACATTAAGATATCTGGGTGAATCCCAAATATTTTGCAATTAAAAAACACATTTTAAAACATGAATGGGTCAAAGATGAATTCACAAAGTAAATTAGAAGATATTTTAAATTCAATAATAATGAAACTACAGTATATCAAAATTTGTGAGATGCAGCTCAAGAAATGTTTAGAGGGAAATGTGTGGCTTTAACTGCTTAAAGTAGAGAAGAAAAAAGAACAATGATTTATGGTTTCCCCTTAAGACACTAGGGAGAGAAAAGTAAGTCCAAAGTATGAGAAAGGGAGGAAATAATGAAGACAAGAGCAACAAAACAGAAACAAATGATCCAAAAGCAGGTTCTTTGAAAAGATCAACAGAACAAATCTTTAGTTAGACTGATGAAGAACAGGAACATTGATCACCAATACCGGGAAGAAAAGAGGAGTCATCACTACAGATCTTACAGCTATTAAAGGGACGGTAACAGAGTATTGAGGACAAATGTATGCCCAAAGTGAGGTAATTTAGGTGAAGTAGACGAAATCCTTGAAAAATTGATATGGGATAAAACAGAAAATCTGACTAGCCTCATTAGCAAAAAATGAATTCAATTCATTATCAAAAACTTTCATTCAACAAAAACTTCAGACTCATGATTTCATTGGTAAATTCCATGGAATATTCAAAGGAATAATAACCCAAGCTCTTTTGGAGAATAGAGGGTAAGAGAGTACCTTCCAGCTCAGTTTCTGAGGCCAGTATAACACCAATACCAAAGCATGACAAAGAGAAAAAAAATCTAGACCATTATTCCTCATAACTCTAGCTTCAAAAATCCTTAAAAATATTGAGTAAGCTGAATTCGACACTACAGGGGTGGGTAAATATGGAAAGAGACATAAAGGTTATGATTGTTGCAATAGTTTATTAACTCAGAATACTATCACAATGCAACCATAAACCTACTTTTGCCCATGCCTGTGTATAAAAAGGATAATACAAAAAAAATTTTTTTGTAGAAATTGAATTGTTGATTCTAAAGTTTGTAAATGCAAATAACTTAAAACAGCCCAAGCAAATAAGAAAAAAAAAAAAAAGTTCAAGGTCTTGTGCTGCCTGATTTTAAGACTTACCATCCAGTTATGGTTTTTGAAAAAAGATAGCCATATGGATCAACAGAAGTAAAAGGGATCAAGAGAAGAGACGAGTCCAGAAATAATCCCACATGTGTGTGTTCAACTGATTTTCAACAAACAGTGCTTGAGTAACTGGTCTCCGCATGAAAAGAGAAAACATCATTCTTTATTTTACTACATATACAAATTAACGCAAAATGAATCACAGACCTAATTGTACAAGCCAATACTACATTAAAAAATGTAAAAGAAAAAATGGGAGAAAATTTTGTGACTTTGGGTAGGCAAGAATTTCTTATATACAACACATGAAGTGCAAAACACAAAGGAAAAAATATGATAAGTTGTATTTCATTAAAAATAAAAAAAGCTTCTGTTCACCCACAGATACCATTAAGAGCATAAACATGCAAGCAGTGGAAAGGGAGAAAATATTTGCAATGCATATATATGACAAAGAACTCAATTTCAGAATACATACAGAATTTTTCTTACAACTAAATAAGATGCACAGCTCAGCTTTAAAATGAGCAAAACGTTTGCACATATAAATATAAAATGATTGAATTCTTTTGGAAGAGTATGGCAGTTTTTTAAAAGGTTAAACATAACCTACTTTACAAACCAGAATACCTCCATTAGGAATTTACCCAAGAGAAATAAAAACTTGGGTGTACAAAAAGATTTGTACACAAATAAATATTCATGGCATCATTATTCATGAGAGTTCAAAGTTGAAAACAACCCAAGTGCTCATCAATATTTGCTGATAGGACAAAAAAAAGTGATATATCATTTTGATGAAAAACTACTTAGCAATTGAATAGAATGAATTACTGATAAATATAGTAATATGAATGAATTTTAAGTCATGCTGAGCAAAAGAAGCCAGACACTGCAGTGTATACTGTATACTGTATGATCCCATATATATAAAAGTCTAGAAAATGCAAAGAAATCTATAGTGACAAAAAGTAAATCAGTGGAGTCTGGGGTAGAAAAAAGGAAGAATCTTTTGAGGATGATGAAAATGTTTTGTGGTTTGGTTACAGTGGTGTTTTCATGTGTCTATACACTTGTCAAAAGTTGTAATTTCTATACTTTAAATAGATGCAGTTTATAGCATTTTAATTATACTTCAATAGGTTGATTTAAAACAAAGAAACCCTTCAAAGTGAGAAGAAGAAGGGATTGACAAGGAGTGCAATTAGTAGTGCAATTAATTTATAAAAGAGGAAATGAATAAGTCTTTATCCTTTTTAGTCCTTTAAATAATAATTCATTTTCATTTTCTACCACTGATACTCTGGAGTTTCACGTAAGGATAGTTAAACTAATGAATTAAACTAATGAATCACCATCTCTGTCAACATTGTAACTGAAACCCCAGTGTTAATTTGAAAACTCCAGAGTGAAAAAAAAAGAAAATACATTGGTAATTAAAACCAATTGACGTTTTATACAATGAAAATAAAGGTTAAATACTGTAATGAATTATTTGCATAAATTTTCACTTTCAAACCATTTTTATCCTTTTCATGTCATAATGAATATATTATCTTAGGGGCCCCACTCAGGAATTTTAAAAAATCATTGCATGATATTTATATTTTATACAAAAAATTTAAAGTGAAAATATTCACAATCAATTTTCTAAACCATAAAATCTGAGAAGACCGTTCTCTGGAGGATTGCCCTCCATTCAGACATGAGCCATAAGTTCGGGGGTTCCCAAGGCTGCTCTCATTTCAGACCAGCCGACTACAAATGTATGGTCCCTACAGACTCCCTTGGGTTTGATAATCTACTAGAATGACTCATAAAACTCTGAAAAGCATTTATAGTGTTTTTGCAACAAAAGGATAGAAATTAGAACCAGCCACAGGAATTGATGCAAAGGGGTGAGTTTGGGAGGGTTCCAAAGTGGTGCTTTTGTCACCCCAGAGAGGTGTTACAATACCAGCACTGCAGTGTGATGACACTCAAAGGACATTGCCAGCCAGGTAAGCCCACCTGAGCTTAGTGCGAGCACTGCACAGGGAAGAGCAGAGTCTCAGCTCCGTAACGCAGATGTGCAGCCGCTTCCTTTCAGATGGCTTTGGTGTGGGGCTTGATTTGATGTTATTTCATAAACTGAATGTGGCCATGGACTGTGGTGGCCATGTGCTATTTTAGCTTATTTTCCCCTTTGTTTTTTTTTGTAATAAATTCTAATTTCTGTTTGGAATACATCTTGTCAGTCCTTTATCCCATACATACCTCTGTTTCTGGGACAGATGTATGTATATTGTGCTTTGCTATTGAGTATTGAAATTTGGATCTTATTTGAAACCTCTCTGTGCTCATTGGTTGGTGTGGTATGGGAAGGACTTGTCCCCAGTATTTAGAGTTGTCTTCCTGCCATTACTTTATACAGGGTGGAGCAAAAATACATCTACAGTTGTTTGTATGGAAAATAATACAATAATTAATAAATATTAATACAAGGACAAACTCTGTGTTTTACATACTCACAATTGTAAACCTACTTTTGCCTCACCCTGTACAAATAGTTCATCTTTTCTATGGCAAATGCTTATTGCCTAGTCTCATGATCCTTCCTCCCCACAAGGAAAACTTCAGTCTTCATTATTATAAATTTCTCCACAGATAGCATGAGTGGAGATTAGAACATTTCTAAAATATCATTTTTATTTGATAAAACTTAAAACAAATAAGCAAAAAAAGGGAGGAAATAAGAAAATTCCTCCACTTAGGGTTAACTATCATCAATTGAACATTGACTCTTACAGTCTCCTTTTTATGTGTTTATTCTTTCAATAAACATTGAGTCCACTGCATTTACAAAAATGAATCACTCTGTAAACGCAGTTTTGTAATTTGCTTTTTTACTTAACCATACGTTGTGAACAATTTTCCACAGAGAAAGTTAAAATGGTTTTTCCTTTGGGTCTTGCAAATGGCCTGGCACTTTTTCTCAGGGATGCGTTCTTTCACGAAAACTTACGTTCCATAGACACATCTTTGTTTTCCATCTCGAAATTTGCTTATTCCAGGAAGCCCATTTGTTAAAAATTATGAACAGAAGGATCGAAAGAAGAGAGATCTTTCTTTCCATTTAAGAACCACATAAAAATGCTCTGAATGCACATTGGACATTATCATCTGCTGCACAGATTTCTTTGGCTGGCATCCACTTAATTGTTTTGCTCTGGGCCGCATGAACTCGACAAAACCCTCAGTTTGCCTTCACTGGGGAGATGTGGTAGGAGAGAGGTGAGAGGTGGTGGAAGGTGGGAGCGGGGGGCAAGGAGAAGAGTTGAGAGTCACCACACCGGTTCCTCATCCATGAACTGGGGTCAAGCGAACGGATGTCAGCATTATTCTGACGAATCGTACGTTGAGAAGATTTGCTGTGGAGGCAAATAGACCTTTCTCTTCAATCTCAATGGCTAAATGTAGGCTTTATTTATTTATTTATTTATTTTTTTGAGGGCAATGCTTTTTGCAGAATACTAATAGGTGGTTCTACATACATAACAAAAAAGGGTTCTGCGAGCAAGCAAACCTGGGAAATGCTGTACTTTAGATAAACACAGTTCTTTAATACAGGACCTTTCAGAGCATTTTGCACGGTATTACGCACTGTGACTCTCCAAGGGAGGGAAGTGGTCAACTTTTCTTAAACTCACACACTCTCTCTATCTTTTGAAGTTGGGTGTACACGTGTTACAATTTTGGAAAATGCTAATCTTAAAGTGCAGTTCTCTACCGATATTGAATTAGGAAAAAACCAAAAGCGGTTCCATTGTTCTACTTAGGGTTGAGGTGTTATCCTGTCATTTGCCCTTCTCGAGGGCATGCGGTGAAGAGCTACCTCCTCATCGGGAGGTGGGGTGTGACAGAAGTCGTTCGTGGGGATTTCAGGTGAGTAACTCTAAGCTGAGATGCTTTCCTGAGCAATCTTTGAGTACAGTTGGTTCTCCCCTATCTTGCTTACTTGAGAAGTTAGCAAAGTAACAGGTGCTGGCTGACAGGTGAAAAGCGTGTTTATCGGTCTGTTTCTTCCGCTTCTATTCCTCAAACTCTTCTTTATGGGGGCTGTCATCCTGGAACCAGACCTGTGTGGCCTTGCTAGAGCCAGCGAAAGGGCTCCCCAGTCGCCCTCCTGACCAATCCACTCTTCCCGGAATCAGTGATTTACTGCCCCAGGCTGAGCTGGGGCAAGTTCTTAACAAGGGTTAGGGCCTGGGGCTGTGCTTGGAGCTGCCTCCAACCCTAACTATTCTTATAAAAAAAAAAAAAATTACCAGAAAACTAAGACCCCAGAAGAGGACCTCTGTTGGAGGAGTTGTGGGTGTTTAAAAAAGGAGGCAGGGCAGCATCCTAGTCATCCATAAATTAAAACAAACAAAAGAAAATCACATCCAACTGTAGTCAGTTGCTCCTGTAAGAGAAGGAGTGTAATTCGGAGAGGTTTATGTATTTTGGCGGAGGACGGGCTGTGTGGGGGAGTTTAAAAGCATAGAATAACATGACCAGGAACCAGCTCCAGCCGCTGGCCAGCTCATGCTTTCTCACTCCATCCAGCTCATGCGCCTTGGGCCAATTTTTTTTTCTTCCTTCTTTATCCCTATTTGATCTCTCCCATGTCTGAGACTCCAGGGGGTGTTAAAAGAAGGGCTGGATGTGTCCACGATAATATCTTACATTTCATAATTAAGAACCATTTCAAACAACAGCATATATTATATTCTGTCTTATTATACCCAGTCTGTGAATGAACATAGGCTTTATTCCCATTTCATAGATGAGGAACTGAGGCCTAGAGACAAGCCTCAGGAAACAAGCAAATGGCAGAGCCAGTAGGGAGCTCTGGGTTCCCAGCCGGGGGTCCAGCCTTTTCTGATCTAGGGCCCTTTGGGTGGTCACACTGGCCTCTGAGCTTTGACATCTTAAATGAAAAAAAACAAAACAAAACAAAACTAATCTTTGGTCACAATAGTCCACCCACTGCATTTGAATCAAGATTATGAAGCGTGCTAATTAGAAAGCTTCTTTGAGTCACCACTCAGCACCAGGGCTGGAGTTGGGCTTCTGGAAATAAACGAAGGCTACCCGAATGAGAACAGGCAAAGGCTATTTATTCAGACCTTGCTATCATAAGGGAATCTATCACTTGGATTTAGCAGACACTTGATTAATAATTGGTATGGGGTAAGATGGCAGGGATTTTGAATGTCATTCTTAGGAGCTTGGATTTTATGGGTGTGGGAAGCCTTTATGTTTTTGAACAGGATCTGAAATGATCAGAGCTGCATACTTAAGATTACTCTGGCAGAAGTTTGCGTATTGACTTTGAAAAACAAGGCAAGTTTGAAGCTGGGGAAACTAGTCTTATAACTGTTTTCCACAAAGAAGTTTGAACAGAAGTCAACATGTCCTTTGGAAGGCAACTGTCGATACATTCCAAATTAAATGTTTTTAGGACATCTGCCTTTTATGTGCACATAAATCATGAACCCACTTTAGATCTCACAGGGGGTTTCTGAAGCTATTCCTCAAGCTCAGCTGTGAGCCTGGGAGGAGCCATCAATAGCTAGTTTTAAAATGCAGCTGATAATGACAGGTAAGAAAGGTCAACGGGGAGAGCTACAGGAGTGAAGGCAGGAAGTACCAACTCAGCAGAGAAAGGCAGGTGGTTTGTTTGGCAGAGGGCAGCAGGGCAGAGTGGATTGGCACAGTAAAATGAAAGGAGAAACTTCAAATAATTTTATCATAATATGTCCTGGACACCCTGGATTATTACTTTTAAAATATTTAAAATTATGCAAAGATTTGATATATTTGTATTGATTTAAAATCCTGGTTTTTGGAATAAGTAGCTACTATTAAGTTATTTGCTTATAAGTGTTTTGGAAACCTTACAATAAGTGCATAACCTCTGATCCAGTTCCTGAATCAGCCTTAATGAAACAATCAGATGAATTTGCAAAGGTGCGTGCATAAGGATGCTTTTCACAACATTATTTATAATAGTGAAAAACAGACACAATAGGACAATACATACATTATGATATATTTAAACTATAACATTGTGCAGCCTTAAAAATGGTATTATATGTTGACTTGTAAATACATCCACGATATGGTGTGAAGTTTTAAAGAAAGGAGGTGTACAAACTATGCGTATGTTTCCATTCTAGCAAATATATATATGAACTAAATACGTATCTGCACATATACTTAGTTATATGTATATTTTCCAGATTTTTATACATAAGACCATTAAGAATATTGTATATACGTGTATGCGTATGTATAAGTATCTGGAAGCCACATAGCAAATACTAACAAAGGTTTTATCTAGGCTGTTTGATATGATTTCTTTTATTTTCTTCTTTAAATATGTTGTATTTCCTAATTTTTTTTGGCTATGAGAAAATAGAAATTCATTTAAAGAGGTTACTTCTGTAAAAAGAAATGGGGTGACTTGATTGTTTAGAACTTTTTGGCATAAAATAAATGCTATTTACTCCCTAATATACATATATACATATTTATAAATATACAAATGTTTATAAATTACATAAATTCATATATAGTGTGTGTTTGCGTTCCAGTAGCTAAATATGCACATCTGTCTATAAAGAGGCCATATATGCATAGTATAGGAAGCCTAGGAAGTATGCTTTCTGATGTGGTGAAATTTCCTTTTGTAAGAAGACTGAGTGACTCTGTATAATGGTGTGTTTTTTCATACAAATTACAGTCCCTTTTAGGTGGGAAAAATCACTACCTCAACCCTGGATCTTTCAACCTGATCTTTGGAGGGTGGTTGCATGGCAACTGCTGCAGGTGTAAATGACTAGTCTGGGCTCTCTGGGGGATGCTATTGATTTGTACGATGAAACTGTGCATTCAGATCCTCTGGTGGTGATAGTAGGATAAAAAAGCTGCCCGAGCTAGGGCCTTTTAGGAGCCCTTTGAAAAAAGACATTTGGGTAAAGGACATTCAGTTTGTTCCACTGGCGATAGTGCACTGAACGCAAGGCAGCTGTGAACGCTGAAATTCAAGGATGCAAATTTCCAGAATGCATCGTTTCCCTTCTTTCCATCAACCTTTACCAAGTTCCTACTGGGTACCAGGCATTGTACTGGTCATTAGGGTTACAGTAACGATGATACGTGGTTTCTACCATCCAGGGGCTTACACTCAAGTGAGAAAGAAAAACATGAAAATTAATAACTTTAGTACCTGATGCAAGTGATGGAAGCATGTACAGAGGTATTATGGGACACTAAGAAGGAGTCTCTAATGCCACCTGGGGATTGTTCCATAATCAGTTCTTGAGCAGTGACTGTGTGCCTTGGCACTGCAGAGACAAAAATGAATGAGGCCTGGCTCTTGGCCATAAGGATTTCACAGTCTTAGATGGGAGACAGAAAAAAAAATCAATCTCATACAATGTGGTAAATGCTCAGCTAGCACAAGCCTTAAAATATGAGAGCACACAGATGGAGATTAATGAATGATGAATGCCTATTTAATACTGTACTGTTTACAGAGCCCTTAAAACATGCATTACCTCATTTGATGCTTATGAACAGGTTGGATTTATCTCTCTTTCATTGATGAGGAAACTGAGGCTTGAAGATGTTGTGACTTGTCTAAGGTTGGTGTATTAGTAACAAAATACCATTGACTGGGTGGCTTAAACCAAAGACATTTATCTTCTCACAGTTCTGGAGACTTGAAGTCTCACATTAAGGTCTGGCAGGGTCAGTTCCTGATGAGGACCCTTTTCCTGGCTTGCAGAGAGCAGTCTTCTTGCTGTGTCCTCACATGGCAGAGAGAAAGAAAGTGACCAAGCTTCCTTATGTCTCTTCTTCTTTTTCTCCTTCTCTTTTTAAATCCTCACCTGAGGATATGTTTATTGATTTGAGAAAGAGAGAGAGAAAGAGAGAGAGAGAGAGAGAGCACGTGAGCATCGGTGTGACAGAGACATCCATCCAGAAACATGTCCGGACTAGGGATGGAACCCACAACTTGGTATCTCTTCTTCTGAGGACACTAATCCTATCAGACCAGAGCCCTACCCTTCTGACCTCATTTAATCTTCATTATTTCCTTAGAGGATCTAGCTCCAAATATAGTCACACTGGGGGCTTAAGGCTTCACCATATAAATTATGGGGGACATAAAACTTTAGCCCATAACAGTATGAACTTAGGGCTTCAGCTTCCAAATCGTGTGTGCATGTGTGTGTGTGTGTGTATTTTGTAAACCGTGCTAGATTTCAAAGGCATTTTTCCCAATGTGATGACTCAGTGACTCCCTCAGAAGGAGCTCTGACATTTGGAATCTCTGGTTATGTTCCCTCCTCCAGCTTGTCTTCAGGACTGACTTTCCACAGTGCCCGGGGTTTATGCACAATCCATCAATACTCCTTTGGGGCTTGTCACTTGGAACTTCCCGTTTTAAGGAGGGGCTGGGATGGTGGGTTGAGATTAGGACCTAGAGGCTGGTTCTGTTTTAAAAGAGGAGGTTACCTGGGTGGATTCCCATTGCCCCGTCCCAGATGAGATGGCAGCCTGCTCCAGGGCCACTTGGGGGAGGTGGAGGTGGAGGTTGGCCAAGAGCAGCAGTGAGGGCCACAGGGCCAAATAAGGGTATTTTGCTGCTGCCCCATATTGTGCACCCCTTTCTCTTACCCCCTCTTCAGAGAGCAAAATGTTTCTTCCTGCTAGTGTGGGGCTGATGTTTCCCCTTCTTGGCCTCTTCCAGTCTCATGATCTTCAAACTTGACTACACCTTCAAATGACAACGGGAACATTTATATAATATTAGTGCTCCAGCCTGATCTTCAGGGGTTCTCATTTAACTGGAGCATGACTTAGGCTTTCTGTTTCTTAAAGCTTCTCAAATGACTTCAACGTGAGCCCAAGGAAGAAAATCAGACACAGTCCCTCTGCTCCTTTTTGGAGGGTGCAGGGCATACACTGTGACTCCTGAGCTCCTGACATTCTCATCTATTTTGGTCCTCTCAGAATCTGTGGGGTAGGTAGGTGTCACAACTTTAAAAATGAAAAGTTGGGACTGCATTTGACCTGTTAGTTGTGAGTCCTTGACTAGTAGGCAGGAGTCACAGGTAGAAAGAAAAGCCAAGAGGAAATCAGGAAGGAATGATTTCAAGTTCCTTTGCTGATTTGGGCAGACACAGGTTCATTCATTTATTCATTGAACAAATGTTTATTGAACATCTACTATGCACCAAGTGCTGGGTTAAGAGCTAGCCCTTGGCAAGTGGCAGGGGCTGGTGATAGTGGCACAGGCAAGCCACCCCCAGCCGTGCGTAGTGACTTTTTAGAGAAGTGTGCATTGTCAGAGGGTAGCAGAACAAAGAAAATGTACTTTCAGGCACCTTTTCTTTTGTCTACATGACTCCTAAATGGAAAGAATGAAACTAATTTGTTTTTCTATTTAAGATTAAGCCTCATCAGAATCTGTAATCCTGTTGGGATGAAGGTTTAAAACTGCAAAAAAGGTCAGTATGACAGGTTTAAACTATGACTTGGTCACCAGGCAAAGAGAACACATAGTTTTAGTTAGACTCATGAATTCCACTCTGACAAAACTGACCGCTCTGACACCCCCAGATGTCCATTCATCCCTGCTCAGGGATATTCCACTAAGCAAAGCGGGTTGATAGCTCACATTCTGAAGATTTTTCAAATATTGTTACTACGGCATTTTCCATTGTTTTGTTTTAATTCAAGAGGGTTTTTATTTAAGACATAGAGGTCATAAGTTTTATAGCCTTAGGCTTGATTTAAAAGCTAACCACGGTGGGTAGTAAACAGTAGTCTCATTTTGTTGTAACAATAGTTTGTGACACTTTGGTAACCAACTAAACTGGGCAGCCGAACATAACAGAAAGCATGTGGTTTGGGGCGTTAAAAAGACCCAAATATGAATCCTGTCAGTTACACTGTTGGGATCTCGGACAAGTTACACAATCATTTGAGCTTCCATTTCTTCAACTTTAAAATGAAGATAGCAACATAATAAATCATATGCATGCCTCGAACAGTGCCTACCATATACTTGGCTTTCGATGAGTATTCCTTTCTCTTTCTGGGATGCCATGACGCATCCATCCACGGTCTCAGGGCCCAGGTGTGAGGAGGCACAGAGCACACAGAACATCTTAGTGGAGATTCCACTTTGGGAAAAAGACCACATAATTTCTACCATTAATTATGAATATCAAAGGAAGCCACATAGCATGTTTCTCTTATGTATAAATTACATTTGATTTATATGTTTGTGAATAGTCAAATGGTAGGCAGATGCAATGGCTTTATGTTGAAGTGATAAAAGCAATAATACCTGTCAATAGAGCCCTATCTATGAGCCCAGCACTTCCCATGTGCTGTCTTATTTTATCCTCACCACTCTCAAAGAGTGGCATTATCATTCTGTTTATAAACAAGGAAACAAAAGACTAGATCATTTGTCTTTCCCAAAGTCACACAACCAGTGACAGTGTTGGGATTCCAAGCCAAGTGTTGTCAGTAAATCTTTGAAGATGGTGGCTGTTATAACAATAATTCATAATTAATAGATATTAATTCTTGGCAAAACTCAATCATGAGGTTAGCATTCCAGTACCAATATGTTGGAACTTGCTGAACAAATAGAATCAGTGCTTGCAAGTAGCAAGTGCTCAGCTGTCCAAGAGGATTATTTCCCAAAATAGGGGAGTAAAATGGGTAAATGGAGTAACGTTCCCTGAAGTACCCAGGGCTCTTTGGGATGGTGGCATCTACAATGCAATGATTACTCACTAATAATTTCAATGTTTGCTTTATAGTTTGTTGAATGAATAGACAAATATTTCCTTAATTGTTTTGCCTTTGTTGGGCATTTTGGTTGAGTAAAATTTTTCCATGTCACCATTGGGCTCTTTTGAGTACTTTCCTGAAGACTTACTTATTTTGGTTTCTTTAAGTGTTGGTAAGTGTATCTGTTGGGTGACATGTACAGCGTTTTGACATTTCTGTTGCGGTGACAGGCACATGCAAAGACCGTAAGATCTATAGCAAGGCTAGAACTCATCCAGTGAATACACTGCGCAACAACAGGATATGCAATTTGTAACGATAAACGAGTCTTAATAATTATTCTGTGGTCAGTCTCATGCTTTCAGCTAATCTTTAACATACATGAGTTTAATTCTTATTAAGAACAGAAAGCTTGGAATCCTTTCAGGTCTCCCTTCATACTTATCATTAAGAATTTAATCTTTTTCTGAGTATCAGTCTGTAGTTGGTTATGTTTTCTCCATTTATATGCATTTATCCGGGTCAAAATGTGGTTAGAGTGATGACATACAAAGGAAATTCAGGACTCTTGACACAGAGCCAGAGGCCTGAATAAACATTCCTGTGTCTGAGATTTTGGGGTTGGGGAAGGTCTCTGGACTTGTCCCCTCAAAATGTCAGGAGCTTACTACATTTCCTAGAAAAATGTGCCTTGGGTGATAAAAAAATACATAGTGATCATTACATGGACATTTGAAATATCTGGCTCTTTTAAAATTAGGCAGATGATGTTAAAAGTTTATTGGTGGTGTTGATGAAGGCGAGTGGTTGGTGAATGAGATCTTAATAACAGTTCTTTACTGAGGCAAACAAAACCCAAAGACAACATTTGAGCAAATACTATTGAAAGCGCAGCAACACAAAACCCACAGGGCTCCCTAAGAATACAATCCCAAAACCAGACTCCAGCCCTCCTGGCTTACACAATTCCAGAAAAGATTGTAGGGGATTAATAGGTGGTGTAAATTGTCCATGGCCGAGGGAACTGACAAGGTCAAACCTCTAGGAGTCCTCACATTTCTGGTTTCCCATTAGATTTCATCTGCTGTTTCAAGCAGTAGGATCTGGCAAGAGGGACACGAAAGACTCTGTGATTCAACTTTCAGGAGAGCTGGGGGAAGAAGCAAAGCCATGCCTCTCTGTTAATAATCTCTTCTTTTAGACCACAGCGTGAGAATTTGGAGATCTCAGGGCAGAAGGAGGCTGTAGCAGGAATCTTGGACTGGTATCAGTTTTAGGGAGTTTTGCATGAAGGTGTTTACTTTTGGAAGATAATATTAGCTCACTTATTTCCTATGGAAACTGGAAAATAAACACTTCCTTTAAAATAAACACACACACATACTTAACGTCTGTTTGTACTCTTCCCCTGGCTAGTGAGCGAGAAAGAAGTGAGTTTGTGCGCGCACGCATGTGTGCTTCTTTGTGGCTACATTTTTGGTTTGCTTTGACTTATTTCATGCTGGCTGCCAAGCAGACATGCACGGACAGAGTTTGATCAGGGTGAAGGCAGTTTGCCCATTATCTGCCATGGTGAGACTTATGCCTACCCGTGGGCAGGCCTCCCTGAAGTTCAGCTTGTCTGTCAAAATGCTGATGCAGCGAGATTGATGGATTTTGTGGTGGAATTCTTTTTCAAAGTCTGCTTGGGCCAGCTCCTGGTCTAGTGCCACGTCTTACATAATAATGTACATCATGAACTTCACTGAGAAAGGAAAAACAGGCCCGTGTTTCTGAAGTGCCCTTTGGCTCTGGGAAGTCCTATTTGCCCATATACTTTGGGCAAAATTCTTTTTACAGTAGCCTCGGAATGGGTCCAGGGTACAGAAAAGAAGGATGTATTGTGCTTGTGGGTTTAGCAGTTTATCTATCACCACCCCTGTGAAAGAGCCAGGCCGTCTCACTGGTGATTAATTCAATTCTGGGGTAACAGGGAGTCCCTTAGCGTGGGTTTTAGTCAGTCTCAAGTGGAGGAAGGTGTGCTGATTTCTACACAGCAGCAGTGGGCCTGGTAAAAGGGGAATAATTCTAGGCTTAGTAAAAAGAATGACAGTATTACACCCACTCCTTCCACTGATTTTGAGCACTGTCTCAAGTGTGACATTGCTGGGGGTGTTATACCCGTTACTCGTACTACATATCAGATCACCCCACAATTTCTGTGGGTCAGACATCTGGAGAGGGCTCTGATGGGTGGTTCCAGCATGGGGTCTCACAAGGGGTTGTAGTCAGACAGTGGCTGGCTGGAGCTGGAGTGACAGGCACCTTGAGGAGTTAGAGTCCAGCTGGGCATCTCTCTCCCTCCCTCCCTCCATGTAGTCTCAGGGCTTCTCCAAGTGGTCTTTCCACCTGGCATAATTTGGGATTCCTCACAGCATGGCCTCAGAGAGATGGACTAACTACATGGTAACTCAGGGATGACACTAATGCTTCAATGAGCCACTTTAAATTCTCCAAATTTGTTATTTCTGTTCAACACTGTTTTGACTATTCTAGGTGTTTTGCATTATACCACTGTAAGTTTTAAAAATAGCCTGTCAA